>JAWZYV010016981.1:0-35445 GCA_038373885.1 Cheiracanthium punctorium
CTTAGCAACGAAAGGATTGAATAATTCTGCAATAAAAAAATGAATGAATTCATTAAAGCTAAAGGACAAGTACCGTGGAAGGGTGCTCGTGCATCAGTATGTGTATTAAGGGTAAACTGAAAAGTATTTTCCAAACATAAGAGGGGAAAACTGCAAAATATCTGCAATAGCATTAAGAATCAGAGAATTTTTCAAACTTCTTTAGAATAACGTCTATTTGTTCATAATATGTATTTTCATTTTACTTAACTAAGAATTCTAAAAATTAGCTTAGTTTTCATTTTATTATTTAATTTGGAAGTTTTAGTGGCAGTAGAGTAAAGGACCGTACTCAGGAAAAAAAATATTCGAAGGGTGTCCAAATGATGGAAAAAGACAGAATTTTTGGCAAAAAGACTTCACTATCACTTTAACAAAAAAGGAAATTTTGGGAAGGGGAAGGGAAACCGCCCCCCCCTAAATGTGTAGATAAATAATAAGTCCTCAAAACTGAACCAAGCTTGCTGATATCTTTCAAATTTGGCTAGAAACTGGCAAACGCGACAGTTTATTATAAAGGAGGGGTATACTTAGAATATGCCTGGCGAAGATTGTAAAAATAGTTTTATTTGGCGATTTTAATATAGATTTCCATTCCAAAGAAACATTTTTATGAAACAGGGAAGAAAAATATGGCACACTCATACATTATGATACACTTTCCAAACAGTATTTGTAAAGGTGAAGTATAGTTAGACTGCCTGAAAACTTTTAAACAGTTTTTTCAATTCCAAAGAAGTGTTTTATGGAATAAGGAAGAAAAATACGGCATATTTGGAAAGTGTACCATGGTTTATGATACCCTTTCCAAACAGTACTCATAAATAGGCTCTGATTACTGAATAGGTCCATAAGACCCGAGCGTATAGTACAAAAAATATGGGGCCCTCAAAACTGCAGTTTTTGTTATTTTACTGTGGGATAGAATAAGAGTAGGTGTGGGAGGGGGGAAAAGATAGTGGCCCTATAGTATAAGAGAGTGTTTAAGCAGGTCCTGCTTATAAAGGTGAAGTAAAGTAAGAATATGCCCGTTAAGCAGGCCCTGCTTATAAAGGTGAAGTATGTTAAACAGTGGTGCTAGGTGATTTTAATATAATTTCAGTTCTGAAGAAGTGTTTTGTGGAACAATAAAGACAAACACGACCCATTCATTTATTACGATGCACTTTCCAACTTAATGGAATAAGAAAAAGAAAAATAGGAACGACGCATGGAATATGATAGAATATGATATGATAGCTTTTAATATGTAGTACTCCAATACGCATTTAAGATATAAAAGAGTTTTAGATTTTAATTTACTTTTTTTCAAAAATTCAAATTAAGTTAATTTTACATCATTTTAATGTTTCAAATATCAAATTGCATCACAAATTGAGAGCAACGACCTTCACGGAAAAAATATTTTACCAGGTTTCACTTTCAAGAGAGCCATGATAACCAAAAAGATCATGAAACAATGAATCTTTGATGAAAATATTTCAATGTATATGATATCAACAATATTTAAGACTTTTTTGTATAGTAAAGTTTTACCATGGTGTTGACCAAGATTAGAATTAGAAGACTGAGTAAAAACACCATGAGATGTTAGTTTAGAACCTAAACCATACAGACAAAAGTTTATCCAGCAGAAGAACTTTGGAAGTGAATTGATGTGTTTGCAAAACATATTTTACGTTCAGTTTGATCTCACACATAGTTTTTAATGTGTGATGACACATAGATAACACATAGTTTTTGTGTTATCATTTTGCAATTACGCTATATACCGCCTCATGTAAGCAAACTGGAAGTCAATGTTTATGCCACGAGTTGAAGAATTTCTCATACTTTGAAATTTCGTAAAGATGGAATTAATTTCACTTATATGAGTAGGAAAAACATTTTATTCCTTCCTTACGAAAAACGGTTACGCAGCTGGTACTATTTTAACCCTTTAACGCGCAGTGTTCCTGCTCTGGGAACACCAAACTCTGACGTTTTGACAGTTGCCAGTCCCGAAGAATAGATTCCATTTCTGTAAAAAATAGTTGTGAGTTACTTTGCTCCACGAGAATCCCTTACTTTTTAGCACGTCATTTCCCGTCAAGAAATTGTCACGATTATTTTTAACAGCACTGACATCTGCTGAAAAATGGAAGAATGCGAGAACAGCTGGATTAGATTTCCCAATGAGTGAAAAATGGGCAGCCGTTGCCATTGCTCCACTTAACTACCAGCAAGATGGCGGACGATCGAAACGTTCATCGCGCGCCACAGATCTAGAGACCCTTTTTGCTCTGTCGGCACAGCCAGCTGTCGTCAAAAAAGGGTCTCAAGATCTGTGGCACGCGATGAACGTTTCGATCGTCTGCCATTTTGCTGGTAGTTAAGTCGAGCGATGGTAACGGCTGCCCATTTTTCACTCATTGGGAAAGGGTTGCGCTTCAAAGGGTTAAAATCTAAAGTAATCTGAACCTCGAACTGCAGTTATCTTTTCAAGATCTGGAAGATATCCAATATTCGGAGGTTCCCTTCTACTAACCCACTTCAGTTTTTGTTGGAATTACAAAACTTTTCTAATTTTATTTACCACCGTCCGAAATGTGTTGTTTATCATCGTCGCTTTGTTCCCAAGAGTGAAAGTAAAAGTTATAAAACATATTTGTGACGAAACTGTTATCTTTTGGTTTGCCAGAATCCTTGGCAGAAAGCAGTCGTAGAACTTGTGTAATGAAAACGAGAAAAAAAAAATTTATTATCTAATAAATAACGTAAGATAGTCAAGCGACAGAGCGTTACACACTAACATTCTTAATTACAGGCGGCACGTTGATCAGCGCTGAAAAATTTGGCTTTAGTATTTAGTGCAACCCCTCCCACCTTCAATGTCCCTGTCGCTTTAGTTAATTGAAGCTGGGGATTTAGCAACTCTTTGCTATTATTTATGGCTGGTCATGGTTAATACCCAATGCCCATTGTCGCCTCTTTTATCGCAGCTAATAACGGGGACAGGGCTCTGGGAGCTGATTAACCGTGATTTCTAATTAAGTACGTTAATGGAATGAAGGGGGGAGGAGGGGAATCAGCTCTTATAAGTATTAGGGCATGGGAGCAGGGAAAGAGGCGGCATAAATCAAACAAGACCATCACTCGGCACCTTGTTTAAGGCTGGACAGTAAGAGGCATTCACTGATGAAAAATTTTAGTGCCACAATGACTTTTTTTCACGAAAAAAAAAAAAAAAAAAGCAAGAAAGGCTCCATTTACAGTTAATACAGGTGTCAATATCTGAAGCGAAATTGGAAGTTCTTCGATTGTTGCTTTCTTGCAATTTTCACTTCGTTTATTACCACTAATTATATGTTAGACTGCCTAAAGATTCCGTGTCTATTACGTTCTCTATAGCTTGTTGTTCTATTAAATGAGAGAATCGGTTGTTTCGATCGTGTGAAAGATTTTTTTAAAATGTAAAACATAAATGAAGCATTCTGACAGAAAAGTCCATTTTCTTACTATTTTTCACAAAGAAAATGTAACATGCGTGCACGTATGAACATAATACTAAAATCACGTACAGTGAATTTATGACAACACTTATTTTATTCGAGAAACATATAATTATTGTATTTGCATCTGAATTTATTTGCGTGCTTAAAAATTTAAGCGACAGTTCCAAAACTAATATTTTTATTAACTTTGTTTTGACTCAAACTGCCGTCCGCGTTGCAATTATATATAACACTAGGGGACAAGGTCACTAGACTCGCTTTTCGTATGAGGCATTAGGCCCCTAATAAGGCTTATTCGTAAAAAAGGCATAATTTCAACACACAAAACCCGAAGGATGAATCAGATAGAATGTTACCAAGCTACACATTGCTTGGTTCTTGGGTGTTTCATGGAACATAAAAATGTAAACTTCGCACTATTTTTAATTATGTGAAACCCATGGAACAACTTGCGTATTAGCCAATTATGGGGATTTTTCATAATTTGGCGACTTGCGCATATGTATAGTTGATAATTAGCTCTAAGAAAGCAGTACTTCATATGTTTTCTTTGATAAAAACTACGGAACAGCTTGGATAGCTTGCCATCAATAGCTACTTTTCATTATTTGGCGATTTACGCAAGGTCACAACCTATAATTACTTACTGCTCATGTAAGATTACCGGAAAACCGTTATCAATATTTTCATATACATAATCCTTTGCAGATTGGCACATTTACCACCACGTATTATATCATCTCGCCGCGCTAGCATATATCCTAAGTAATTAAAAAACTTTGTAAAAAACACACATAAGAAGTAAAAGGAAAAAGGATACGCGTTTCGTTCAAAAATTGTTTTGAACTTCTTCAGTCCAAGCCCTTCGACGTAAAGAACACAGGGAACTGAAAAGAGAAAAAAACAAGCAAGATGTTGCCACAAGGGATGTTTGAGTGTTTTTTCAGATATATCCTAAGTGTCCTATAACTGCTATAATGGCATAGTTAACGCCACTAAATATTTCTACTTGTAGCAAATGCTCCAGCAGGACCGAATCGGCTTTAAAATAATCTGCATTTTAATTATTTTTCATTTTCAAGATTCTAAAATTGTGGAACTCGCGGCTTAGATTCACCCTGCTTGGAAAGTGATACCATTTTGTCGGATCGTACCTAATTCCAAGATGGCGTTTTTAAATTCAGTTACAATTACTTATTCTGTTTTGGAAAAACGAATAATTGCTCATTCTAAACTCCTATTGTCTACGCGAACTTACTATTTGAAAATTGTCCACTTTGTGTAACACACTTTGAGTTATTTATTGCATTAATTTTTAATTTGGCGTAATTATTTATTGCATTAATTTTTAATTTGGCGTATTAATTTTTAATTTGGCGTAAAATGGGTGTCATTCTACTTCATGTTTGTCAATTTCAAGCGAGTCTACATACTTGGAATTGCTTTGTTGTAAAAGAATGAATGATTTTATTCCAAATCTGGCAACCATTATGTTTATTTTTTCAGTTTTTTATTTAATATCATCTAAAATAATTCGATTTTAAAAATTTAAGTGAGCTTATCAGGCTTATCGGAATTTTCAGAATCCGTAGACACCTTATTCGAAACTCAAATCCCCACGGTTTAGGAAGAGATAGCCGAACAAGCTCTTGACAGCGGCGGTGACAGCGGACGATACTTTTTTTTTTTAGAATAGAGAGAAATTCATATTACGTTTCGAAAAGTTATTTTTATTTATCTTTATTTACGAAACATTGAAAGCTTGCTTTACGTTTTTACTAGCCACCTCCGGCGACCAGTGGGTTCGCCATCTTAATAAATCTTGTGTTTCTCGCCGGCTTCCATGGCATTGAAATATCAGATTCTGAATGGAATTTAAAACTAAGATGATTACAAACAGGGACGGCCCTAGGGTAAGTGGCGCCCTGTGCTAACGTAAAAAAGACGCCCACTTTTATCCTCTAGTTTTTGAGTTCGAGATGACGCCCCTTCGAAGCCCGGCGCCCCGATGCGAAGATTACCTTGCTTACAGTATCGCGCCGCCCCTGGTTACAAAAAAAAAAGATGGTTTAGTGATAAAAACCCACAAAAAAGTACAAATTATTTTCGTCCTATATTAATTCTGAAGAGCTTCTAGATATAACGGCCGTTATCAAAAAATTGAAAGGAAAAAAAAAAAAAAGTTAGAACAAAAAAGAAGAAACACATATTTTAAATACGCACTAGAGTGCCATAAGCTATATATTAAAAGCGTATCATATCAATGCTTCTTCCCCATTTTCTTTCCTTATTCCATTAAGTTGGAAAGTGTATCATTATTCATGAGTGTGATTAAACAAAATTAAAATTGATATTCGTAACATCCTTTTTCTGGTTGTAGTACAACAGAAATAGAATGGGAAAAAGCCGCGCAGAAAAATGCGTAATTCGAACTGAATGAAAGTTTCAAAAACTCATTTTTTGTTTGTTTGTTTGTGTAATGTATTTCGGATTTGTGTGCTTGTCTCGAAGTCCGCTTATAAATCCACGTCAGAAGGAAAAACTTATGCAAGGGATTTTATTTATTAAAAACTGCGTATTCTATAAGTTTGTGCCATCTCTCGACGGTTTTGTGAAAAAAAGCTAATTTCATTCTTTTTTTTTCTTTATAAAAGATAGTTTTTTTTTCTATATTATAGGAACACTGTTTTCTTCGCACGATAAAAAGTAGCCTATATGTTAATCCAGGACTTTAACTGTCATTATTCCAAATTTCCTCCAAATCTGTCTAACCGTTTCAGCGTGAAATAATAACAAACATACATACAAACATTGACATTTATAATATTAGTAGGATTAACACTTTGAGACCTGTAGGTACTTTTGGTAGGTACTTGAGACCTGTAGGTACCTTGTACTTTTCAGGATTTTTTTATTTTTTTTTATTTTTTTCTTTTTTTTAACACATAGAAGACATACATTTTAATAACTTCTTTAAATTAAAAAAAGAAAAAGTTGCAAAAAAAAAAGGATTTTGTGAAGGGTGTATATGAAAAATTTACTCTCCACTTACCCAAATTCTTAGAAAAATGAAAAATTTACTCTCCACTTAACCAAATTCTTAGAAAAATGAAAAATAAAACAAAACTGATTATTCTTGGCAAAGATAATACATTGGCACAATTTTTTTTGTGTTATATATTGGTTGCCATTCAAACTACTTGCACTTAGTCCTAAGCCATTAATACATTTGGAAAAGCTAGAATTTAAATTTAAATACGGAAAATGTGAATTTGACAGCAAACTTTTATACGGTTAATATTAGTTATAAACCAAAACATTTATGGACTTAAACAACAAAGGCCAAAATAACATGTATGTACACCTTTAACACTTAAATATTACAACAATAAATATTAAAACGCTCAGATAACTGTTCTGCTTTCTTAAAACTTACAGTAGCAACTTTGAAAACAGCAACACATGTAAAGACGACAATCCCACTATCCTTTGCAAACGTTCCTGATTTGTTGAATTGGAGAGTGTACGTTTTGCAGCAAGTTATTTGTTGGATAATGTGAATTATGCATCAAAGGAAGACTCTAATTATTTTTTTAGCCTTAAAATGTTCATTATGATCCAAACCACAGCTACAGTTCGATTCCCCCTAAGAAGACGAACACGGTGATGTAAACAAATCAATTCCTTAACCTTTTGAGGCGCAACCCTTTCCCAATGCTGAAAAAAGGGCAGCTGTTGCCATCGCTCGACTTAACTACCAGCAAGATGGCGGACGTTCGAAACGTTCATCGCGTGCCACAGATCTAGAGACCCTTTTTTGACGCAGCTGGCTGGTAGTTAAGTCGAGCGATGGCAACGGCTGCCCTTTTTCCAGCATTGGGCAATCTATCCAGCTGTTCTCGCGTTCTTCCAATTTTCAGCAGATGTCAGTGCTGTTAAAAATAATCGCGGCCATTTTTTGACGGGAAATGACGTCCTAAAAAGTGAAGGATTCCCGTGGAGCTATTTCACCCGCAACTATTTTTATAGAAATCCAATCTATTCTTCGTGACTGGCAACAGTCAAAATGTCAGAGTTGGGTGTTCCCAGAGCGGGAACACTGCGCTTAACAGGGTTAAAAGGGGGATCATGTGACTTTTGCATCTTTCTGCACCCTTCATATCAAAACTGCGCCATCATCTCATGCAGTAACACACGAACTTACGACTCTAAGTTGTTCCTTTTGTGAAAACCTCATAAAAACTTACGAATTATTCATGAACCACTAATTTACGTTTATCCAAAGTATGTAAAGAAATTGCCTGGTACATGTATTCAAAAACGTATCATATTCACTCGATTTCCCCTAACTGTGAAATAAACACAGGTTCTTTTTACACTAATTGCAGCTGTAATGTCCAATGCCCTAACTCAAAGTACATATCGGAGATCAAACACACGTCCTTAAAGGACACAGCATATGAAAATAATTTCAGTAAAAATACAATTCTTAAGAGAGCTCCATAAAATACTAATAGTTTAATCACAGAATCATGTATCTGTAGTATTATAATTAATACCAGCCTTCGAGGCCTAGTTTCTGTTCCAGATTACGCCGTTTCGTGGATACATTAATTATCATCATTATATAAACCGGTTTGATTATTTTTTGTGGGTAACTTTGTATAAACTAACGGGCACATCCAAGAAGCCTATTCTTAGTTTAGGGGTTCATTTACCACAGTAGCTCCAGGTCTTATACTGAGCAACCTTCACGTTAAGCCGGGCAACTGATGGTATTCTCTTTTCCTCTTTGTAGTAATTAGGGGCTTTTTCTTTCAAAAACGGAACCTTTGATTTTGAGGGATTTTTTAGACGGGGATATTAATGAATAGGCTGCTTTTAAGGTCACATGTAAGAGGCGCATCATTTAGTGAAGGAATGGGTATTTAGAAAATATTTTTTTTAAATAAATGGTTAAAAAAAAAAAAAACATTCAGACGTAGGACAGTTGAGCAGGTTTTTACACATGATTGCATTTTTATTAACAAAAAATAAACATTTATGAACGTTTATTCACATTTTATACTTTTGAAATTCTTTGTAAAATAATATTTAAATGTTTTTTTTAACCCTTTAACGCGCAGTGTTCCCGCTCTGGGAACACCAAACTCTGACGTTTTAACTGTTGCCAGTCACGAAGAATAGATTTGATTTCTATAAAAATAGTTGCGGGCGACATAGCTCCACGAGAATCCTTTACTTTTTAGCACGACATTTCCCGTCAAAAAATGGTCTCGATTATTTTTAACACCATTGTCATTTGCTGAAAAATGGAAGAATGCGACAGCAGCTGGATAGATTGCCCAATGCTGAAAAAAGGACAGCCGTTGCCATCGCTCGACTTAACTACCAGCAAGATGGCGGACGATCGAAACGTTCATCGCGTGCCACAGATCTAGAGCCTTTTTTACGACAGCTTGCTGTGCCGGCACAGCCAGCTGTCCTCAAAAAAGGGTCTCTAGATCTGTGGCACGCGCTCTGGGAACACCAAACTCTGACGTTTTAACTGTTGCCAGTCACGAAGAATAGATTGGATTTCTATAAAAATAGTTGCGGGTGACATAGCTCAACGAGAATCCTTTACTTTTTAGCACGTCATTTCCCGTCAAAAATGGTCGCGATTACTTTTAACAGCACTGACATCTGATGAAAAATGGAAGAATGCGCGAACAGCTGGATAGATTGCCCAATGCTGAATAAAGGGCAGCCGTTGCCATCGCTCGACTTAACTACCAGCAAGATGGCGGACGATCGAAACGTTCATCGCGTGCCACAGATCTAGAGCCTTTTTTACGACAGCTTGCTGTGCCGGCACAACAGCCAGCTGTCCTCAAAAAAGGGTCTCTAGATCTGTGGCACGCGATGAACGTTTCAATCTTCCGCCATCTAGCGATGGCAACGGCTGCCCTTTTTTCAGCATTGGGAAAGGGTTGCGCCTCAAAGGGTTAAAAGGATATTTTTTTTATTTTAAATGTCGTTTATTCGTAGGTATTATTTGGTATCTTATAATATCAGTATTCTTCAGATGTAACGTGAATACGTTACATCTGAAGAATTTTTCTGAAATTACATGTGAAAAATTTTAGGGGGTTGCAAGGCCTAAAAAATTTCTCCAATCAAGGCAACCTACAGGTACATAGTCCTTGCCCAGCTGTGCCTCAACACAACATACAAACACTAATATCAGTAATATTAATTTCTTCTTTACTCAGATCGATTTGACAAATAGATGAATTGTTACTGACTGACCTGCTGAATTTTTTTCTGAACTGTGTTGCTGAGGAAATACGTTACACAAAAAGTTATTTGATGGCTTGAGTCAATGTGAATCTTCTAAAACATACAGCCTGAAAACTAGCTTCAGAAACGGTATCAATATCTGCATCAGAATCAATCAATCTGAGAAACTTTCAAGCTATAACCGTTAACATTAATTTAGACATCTGGGCCTAGATTGAAATCCATTTCTTGCAATTTCTTGAAAATAGATTATTACATATTTCTTAATCATTCCTATACATTTTTTTATTAGCAAAAATCTGAGCAACGATCTCCCTCCGACATACTTGAGTTGTATCACAGGTCCTTTAATAGCTTCAACAACTGCAATTAAGCGTATTTGAAATGATTATCGAACTGCTTCCGATGCCGTCATGGCTGAATTCGGTGGCAAAATGGTATCACCGTTGACCCAAAAAAGAGCAATTTGAGTCTTTAGTTTTCACTCATGTAAGAAATAACGATGCATGGTTAACTTATTACGCATGCTCATCTGACATGTATTCGATAATTTAAAATGACAGAGGAAAACTTAATCATTAGATCATTTACTTCTATAATCTTTAAAAAATATAAAAAAAAGAGAACCACCAAAATTATGTACAACTGCGTGACCGACTTCTGGGGGATTAAGAAGTGGATTTAGCCACAGTTGGCAACGATTGGCTGGTTGTCGATTTTCAGAATAACAAAGATGTTCAGACACTGAGGTATTGGTCCCTTGAATAAAGTACAACTGAAACGGTCAGCACCAAAGCTGCAGGCAGATTATCTGACTTGCAACTTTTGCATACAATTAACCCATTAACGCCCAGAAATCTGTTAACCGCAGTTGGCAACGATTGGCTGGTTGTTGGTTTTCAGAAGAATAACAAAGACGTTCAGACACTGAGGTATTGGTCCCTTGAATAACTTTTGCATACAGTTAACCCATTAACGCCCAGAAATCTGTTAACCGCAGTTGGCAACGATTGGCTGGTTGTTGGTTTTCAGAAGAATAACAAAGACGTTCAGGCACCGAGAATTGGTCCTTTGAATAAAAGTACGACTGAAATGGTCAGCACCAAAAAACTCCAGGCAGATTGTCTGCTTGCAACTTTTGCATACAATTAACCCACTAACGCCCAGCAATCTGTTAACCATAGTTGGCATCGTTAGCATCATTGGCTGGTTATCGGTTTTCTGAAGAATAACATAGACGTTCAGATACTAAGGTATTGGTCTCTTGAATAAAGTACGACTGAAACAATCAGCACCAAAATTCCATGCAAATTATCTGACTTGCAACTTTTGCATTCAATTAACCCATTAAAGCCCAGCGATCTGTCACCCACTGTTGGCAACAATTGGCTGG
Source organism: Cheiracanthium punctorium (assembly GCA_038373885.1). Taxonomy (NCBI): domain Eukaryota; kingdom Metazoa; phylum Arthropoda; class Arachnida; order Araneae; family Cheiracanthiidae; genus Cheiracanthium; species Cheiracanthium punctorium. The sequence goes on from JAWZYV010016981.1 coordinate 11,209, forward strand.
TATCAGTTTTCAGAAGAATAACGAAGAAGCTCAGACACTCAGGTATTGGTCCCTTGAATAAAGTACGACTGAAACGGTCAGCACCAAAACTCCAGGCAGATTATCGGACTTGCAGCTTTTGCATACAATTAACCCATTAACGCCCAGAAATCTGTTAACCACAGTTGGCAACGATTGGCTCGTTGTCGGTTTTCAGAAGAATAAGACGATCAGACACTGAGGTATTGGTCCTATGAATAAAGTACGATACGACTGAAACAGTCAGCACCAAAACTCCCGGAACATTACTTGCAACTTTCGAATACAATTAACCCATTAACCCTCAGCGATCTGATAACCACAGTTGGCAACGATTGGCTGGTTGTTGGTTTTCTGAAAAATAACAAAGACGTTCAGACACTGAGGTATTGGTCCTATGAATAAAGTACGATACGACTGAAACGGTCAGCACCAAAACTCCAGGTAGATTTTGCAAAATTTGCTGATCGCAAAAATACTTAAGCATTCTTTTATTTTCCAATTTTAGTTTCTCGAATAATAAATCTGATTTCCACAAAATACTCAGCGATAATAAAGCAAAATGAGAATCTTTCTTTGTCTTATTCATATTTTTAGAAAAATAATTTACAATCTTCATGCGTCACAAGTGTCGGAAATTTATTGTTCACTGCAGGTATCAGCATAAATTGGAGAATGCGACGAAGTCAGGCGGTGATAGATTAAGAGAATTTTAACGCAGGATTTTGTTCCTCCATAACGGTTCAAAGCAAAGAAAATTTTTTTTTTCAATGTCAATGTAATTTTCAATAATACCTTATTTGAAAACTAACAGTCTGAAATAACTCGATAAATTAACTGAACAAACCAGGATTTATTTCACGGAGCAAAAAACGTGAAGTCATAAATAAAAAACTAAGATTAGTAAACTCTGCCTCAAACTTTGTGTTATATTCGCAACTTGTGCGATTCTAATAGCTCCACGAGATAACACAGTTTGATATTCTTCACGGATAACTTAAGTTTTTAAATTGAGTATTTAAGAGGCAGAGATGAGGACAGATAGTATTATTGAAAGTAATAGGTAGTAGTAGTAAATTTGTTGCGATAATATAGATTAAAGTTCAATATACTGTGCTAGTAAATATTTCTTAAAATTGAAAGTGTTTCATCTATTTATATATTTTTTTAATCGGTGCGTCACAACTAAAGAACTATACATAAGCTAAGGGTAATATATCGGGTGGTAGTTTCAACAAGAGCACTTAAATGCACTTTAAAAAAATATAATTAAAAGAATTTTCTAGCATTTACTGCCACTGTTTCGGGAAAGACTGGTTTAGCAATTTCTTTTACATTTTGTATAAATTTTTGTGAACTAATAATTTAGCTTAATCCTTACACTATCTTTTTGTATGAAGAGCACTTTCTGTTTAACCCTTTAACGCGCAGTGTTCCCGCTCTGGGAACACCAAACTCTGACGTTTTGACTGTTGCCAGTCACGATGAATAGATCTGGTTTCTGCGGGTGGCATAGCTCCACGATAATCCTTTACATTTTAGCACGTCCTTTCCCGTAAAAAAACTTGTCACGATTATTTTCAACAGCACTGACATCTGCTTAAAAATGAAAGAATGCGAGAACAGATGGATAGATTGCCCAATGCTGAAAAAGGGGCAGCCGTTGCCATCGCTCGACTTAACTACCGGAGGGATGGAGGATGATCGAAACGTTCATTGCGTGTTTCGATCGTCCGCCATCTTGCTGATAGTTAAGTCGAGCGATGGCAACGGCTGCCCTTTTTTTCAGCATTGGGAAAGGGTTGCGCCTCAAAGGGTTAAATATTAAAGCATCCAAAATAAAAAAATAAATAAATAATATAAAAAAAAAATCTCCTAGCAGCTGTAGAAAGTCATAATAAATGATCTTCCCACTCGCATACAAAAGGGTAAAATGAATTAAGCTAAATATTAACAGCAACCATACAAGAAGTACACTTAGAAAGCCGCCGACAAAAATATTATAGAAAGAAAAAGAATTAATACCGTCTGATATTAATTATCAAAGCTGCAAAAATTAAATAAATTCCTAATCACAGCCATCGCGGCTTTCGAATTCTACGCCAGATAAAAATCAGTGATGCATTTTTGCTGCCGTTCGAGGGCCGCAGAACGTCTTACGTCGAGATTTCGATCTGATTGCCAGATATTAATAGATGGGGGAGAGGTATAAAGTTAATTAACAAGTGTGTATGTTTAACAGAAGAGCACAAAAGCGCAAACGCAGAACGCACGTTGATGTGGTAACTTGACGGGTTCAGAAAAAAAAAAAAAAAAGAACGCAGAAAAGTGAAGGATTATTTGTCATCAACCGTAACTGACAAGTGATAAATGGTTCGCATTGAACAGGTGTCGTGACTTTTATTAGCGTCCATCACGAATGTATAATTTGAATTTTAGGAACGCCCTTAGTCTGATTCGCCGAAGGAATGACAGACACGAAAGGTGCACCAAATTTTGTTAACGTTCGTTTCTGAGATGCGCTTTGGGTCAGTGTTTCTGTGTGGACTCTGGGCTACAAAGACGAAAAGAGTTTCAAGAACAGTATCTCGTTAAAAGCCATTTAAAACGCGGTACCTGCTCTGTAAGGTCACAAAACTGAAATTTTGACTGTCGATCGCAAAAATACTCAAGCATTAACAGAAAAACACTCAACAAGAGACTGGTATTGAAAGATGAGATAATTAAAACTTTGTATAATAACACACAGCGATAAGTACCTTGTTGTTGTTGCAAATGCGCTCTGCCAGCCGCATGCAGTGCCAGATAGGGCGGCGATGGGTCGAGGGGGCACCTTCCATTGTTAATTTGCCCCAGTAGGAGGTAGTCCGACTTTATAGCTCGGGGTTCCCTAATTTTGAACCAATTCCAGAGGATGGCTCCAATGTCCTTCAGATCCCAGAGGTAGCGTTAAACCTGGAGGACATTGGCGCCACGACGGATTTTACGTGCACCAGCTCCCATTAGCGAACACGGTCCCACAGCAGTCGAGACGAGAGGGAGTTGACCCTCCCATTGCTGGCCAAGCCCGATGCTGCTTCACTTGCCGTGTTCTTATGGGAACAGATTTTAGAGCCCAGACCACTGAGGGCGCGATAAGTAACTTTTTATGTGCGTTATTATTCAAAGTTTTCTATATCTTACTCAATTATTAGTCAATTTACAAGCTTTGATTCACGAAAAATGTATTTGATTTGAATACACATCGCGCCACCAGTACCAGAAGCGCATTTGCGCTCTCAACTGGTGCCTTGGCTCAAACCCAGGTAGCGTACATCAACATAGCCGCTCGGAATTCCCCGAAGCACGGGTTAGGACCCCTTAGAAAGTCCCCCATGGAGGGCAATTCCACCCCTAGCCTAGATTACTCCCGTAGATAACTGGCCGCAAAATCACATTTCATTTCAATACACATCATTTGGGTTAAAATTATTAATTCCTTTTAACAATACTGGCATGTTCTGAAATGCGGAAAATATGGTGATAGTGCATCGATATAAAATATTATCTATAGATAAACCGCCCAATACTCAAAAAGGGCAACCGTTGCCATCTCTAGATTTAACTAAAAACAAAATGGCAGCTGAGCTACAAAATAGTTCAGAAAAGCTCTCTAGCTCTGTGGCACGGGATTGTCAATTCGATCTACAGCCATTTTACTGGTACTTAAATCGAATGGGTGGACTCTTTAAGCGCTAACGGCCTTATTTACTAAACATTTGACACGAAGATTAATCACAACTCGCATGTTAAAGTCATCGATGAGGTATATATTACCTATGATTTTGACACTCACATTTGGATTAATTCGCGTGTCAGTTGTTTACGGCCTTATTCACCGAACACTTGACACGCGAATCAATCCAACGACGCTTGGCTTAAAGTCATGGGTAAGATATCATGCCGATGACTTTAACACGCGCGTTTGGTTTAATCCACGTGTCAGGTATTTATTATATAAGGCCCTTTGTGAATGACGCCGTAAGTAGTATATGTAGTTGTTTTCCTGAACCAATGTGAAAATGACGTCGCTTTAAAGAATTAAGTGCTAACTCTGAAGGCGTTTCCAAAATTTCAACAGAGTGTTATTCCGTTTAAAGATAAGATGACTGAAATAATTCCATATGTAAGGAAACATATCAGGAATTAAGTATAGTTTAAGTAGAAAAACTAAAGGTATTTCCTATTCGGGTGTTGACGATTTCGCAGCGTTTACACTATGCATTTAAATATTAGGTTGTAACGAAAGTTTCCCGCCACCGCAAACATCGTCAGCACACAGTTCCTGTTGGCGTATTGGCTCCTATTTTGTCAAACGATTTTTGGCATTTGAAAGAAAGAGGTTTACTTTATAACACTGTGTTGTGAAATCTGTAAAAAATATATTTATCATTAAGTATAAGGTGTCCCAAATGGAACTATCCCTCTAGAGTATTAGAACCATCATTTACTTCCATTTGTGTTGCAAAAAGTCAGCTACATAATATCAACAAATTATGAGTACAGCTTTAAGTACTATTGTTGTATCATGTGACACTGTGCAGGTTTGGTAACGAAAGTTCAAAATCAGTTATCTAAGGAGTTAGAAGTTAGTTTTTCAGGCAGATATGGCGGAAAACTTTCGTTACAACCTGATATTTCCAATGATAAGTAATAGAGGCAATATTTGATATCCAAAATTTTGTCGAAATCTGAATATTACAAGAATACCTGTTACTTTAGATCAGCATGGAATTTGCAAAAATTTACTTTTGCAGTATTAAACAAAAAGTAGTGCCATACTAAAAATATTTTATTGTTTTCCTGATATTGGGCTTAACAATTTAAATTTTAAATGTCCAATGAAGATTTTCGGCCTTATTTCCAAATTAATTTTGTAACATTATACAAATAATATGAGAGTTTTGACCTCAGTTCTCAAAATTCATCTACTTTTAATAATATATAATTTAATCAAAGGCTTTATAAATTGAAGCTCAATATTGCTGGTTCAAAAAAGAAAAAGTAAAGTAAATTTGGCATTTAAGAGCTAAAATATCAACATCTCAGTATTGTACAATGTTAATAAAGTTTTCCTACTGAGGCTATCACGTTCTACGATTATCTGGTTGGTCATTTTCACTAGATAATTGCTGTTCACTCCATGTTTCTCAGTAGATTTCCAGAAATTTCCTGTTGTTCAACAGTTTTCTCGAACCTTTTTCAAATGAATAATTTATAAATAACGCCATTCCGCTGTTAAATGTGTCTTAAAAATGTGATCTCAGCTTAACGTCTATTTTTTACACTTACCAACAATATTGAAATATGCACAATGTTCTGTTTCTTCTAACTTTCCTTCCGTAAATATGCATCGATTACTACAAAATTTATTTATATATTACTCCTGCGTACCTACTACACAATGTATCCCATCCAACAAGAAGTTTCATGATTTTAAAGTAATTTTCAGCAGAAGTTCGTTAACAAGGTATTTTTATTCTGATAAAATAATATCAGGTGCAATTAAGTCAATGATCGAAGTGGTTTGCACATTTTTTTTTTAAATTTACTTAGTTTTTCGAATATCTTTAGTAGAAAACTGGTATAAAATTTTTAGATCAGACATTAAATTACATAGAGAAAATATTGTCTACTCTTACAGCTAATGTCACTGACCACTAATTAAAATGTAATTTTTGAAACAAATTTGACTTTATTATGACACATCTTAAAATCATTATAAAATACGACGAAATTTTTCTAGTTTAAAATTTGACAAACTTTCTATAAAAGAAAATTTAATAATGAAAATGTGTCTTAAAAAAGATTTCAAACTACATATCGCTTTTCAAAATAAAATTTAATAATCGTAAAAATAAATTTTCTTAAAGTTTGTAGTAAGACATTATTATTTTATACTTAAGTATTAAAACTGCAAAATGCTTGACTTTATTAAAGTCTTAAAATAATTTCATTTTGATCTTTAAACATGTAAAAAAAATAAAATAATTTAATTATGTCTTATCTAAGTAAAAGAAAAAACAAAACTATTTTTTTAAGTTTCTTACTTTCAAATTTCAAAGAAAATTACCATTTATATAAAATGAACTAAAGCAAAATGTTCGAACATGATTAATCTGCTTATCACTTGTCAAAGGAGTGACACCGCTCAGTTTGAAATGAAATTTTCTTTTCCGTAATTCATTGATGACAAATAGCCCTTCATTTCTAAATGTGCTAGGTTGAAGGCCACCAACTTCACTTTCGTCAAAAAAATTGTTGTTCAAACAAATGATACACTTTGTAATTGCAATTCACCTTTCAATACATTCTCACTAATTCTGAAAGAATGAATACTTTATAGTGTAATAATATTATTTTATAAAGATTAAATGTTTTTTTCTTATAGTTTAATTTTTCTGTATCCCCATGGAACTCGAATATGCAGAAAAGTTTCAAGGGATAGTCGATAGGTATGACGAAGCATAGTTTTGGAGATGGGTCACTCTTTTCTTTTTTAACCTTTTCGTTTTTAATCTTCAGACCGCGTTTAACCTGTTCGATCTCATTGCTGAAGAGATGCAAGGGGAAAGACCCCTCTTTTTAGACGGATAAGTTTTCCCAAACGGTTCTTTGATCGCTTGGACCTGGCATTGAGATCGCACGTCGATAGATTCTATAGGAGCATTTAAAGAGGAAAATTTGTTTTTACAAATATTTAAGTTTAGTATTAATTTTTTTCACGAGAATTTGTCAAATTTTTTATTAGACTAATTTCATAGTATTTCAAAGTGATTTAGTAGAGGATGTGTCAAAATAAAATGTATTTTTAAAATTATGTTCGAATTAGATATCAGTGACATGAGCTGTAAAAATAGACCATCAGTAATATACACACATACATGACACACGACATGGCACGTGACTGAAGAGCTAAGATCATCATTTGAAAATGAATGGAATCTAAACCAATCTTCAGTTAGGACAAAGTAAGATATTTGAAGTCGTGAAATAATGAGAGGTTCATAGGTTTTTAGAAATTTAATTCCTTTTATACAGTGAAAATTTACTGGGATTTGTCCTTACTAAAGGTCAAATACGCGAGTTTTGGTAGACTTTTAATTTTGTAGATGGGCTCAAGTAACTTTTATTGTGTGATTAATGTTACTTTAAAGAGCTAAAAAGGAAGATGTTCCTTGCTACAATTATTATTCTTTTTTTACTTATGATAAACATAATACATATTTCAATTACTCTCAATATTTTTGACTTGACATAAATATTTTATCCGCACTTCAAGTGCATTACTTAATTACTTAATAAGTGTTACTTTGTAATAAAATTCAGACATTCCTGTGGAGATTTGCAAGAAGAAAAATTCCGATTTGTCATTCAAGCACGGTTAGCTTTTTGTTACGTTTATGCTTAGTTTAATCTATTATGCACTAAATCACTTTTTATTTATTTATTTTTTTTGGTAGACGATAGTCTAATAAGGTATTAACTAAGCAAGCTGTGCTTACTGAATTCTAATGACATTCTAACTACATGGATTTTCCCTTTTTTTTCATAATTTATTTATTGAAGAGCTTTGATCAAAGATATGCGAGATGCTCAGCACGGGGTTAACTTGAGGCATAAAACAAGTTTGGATACATTGTAGCGAATTCAGCACGTGATATGCAAAATGAGGTACTGGCCTATCACGTACACGCGAATGCAACTAAGTGTAATTTTCTTGATTAACACAGGTGATAAACGTTAGAAAATATACAGTATATTAAACAGCGTCCGCATGTCTCGCTAAGTCCGCATGCTTTTCCAATCAGTATTTTTGTTCCTTCATAATTTTTTCAACATTTTGGAAGATAGCTAAGACTCATCACATTCCTACGTTAAACATGTTTTAAGTTAAGTCATAACATAAAAACAGAAATATAGTGGAATCACTGAACTGCTAAGTGCGGTATTTTTTAAGTTTATAATCAAAATGATGGTATTTTAATTTGAAGAGTATGCAAAATGTAACACAAAATCCTCTTTTTTTATATAAAAATTATAATTGAATAAACCAATTTTAAAATAAGATAAAATCTAGTAAAATATTACTCATTTCATGGTAAATAGATTTTACTTCAAGAGTAAAGCAATTTTTGGTGGATTTCCATGTATGTCACTTGGAAAAATCTCCCCATAAGAAGTTTAAAGCACATATAAGTAGCATTGAAAGTTTAAGCAATCACGGATACCAACTGAACGAGTAGGATATTATAACTGCTGAATACTTGAAAAAAAAATTAAAAAGAGATACCGATTCTCCCAAATCTAAAACCAATTTTAAGGAAGAGCCTCTTATAACTCAAAAATAAGTACGCGATATTGAAATGAAGAAAAAATAATTATATAAAAGTTTAGTCTTATTATTTTTATGATTAATGATTAATGATTAATGATAACATGTTTCCTGTTGATAATGATTAATGATTACATGTTCCCTTTTATTTATTCCAAATATTTGTGTTTAAAACTGTCAATCTTTCTTCAGTTTAAAGAAATACTGATTTCATTCATTCTAAACAAAATATTTTCAGAAGTCTGCTATATCTAATGAATGAAATTCAATTCCGGTTGAAATAAAAATAAATAAATAAAAAAAGACAGGGGTCCGCATTAATAAACGAAATTTATGCACGACGAAATAACCCTGATTGATCATTTTAACTGATGAGGAAATTTCGCGGGAGGGACAGGGGGAATACTCCACCCCCTCTAACTGTGCTCCTGATCTAAGTACAATCACAACAAGATGGCATCCAAATGTTAAAGAATTATTTAAAAGAACAGGATATTTTCCAGCAGCCTATATTTGCTTTCAGTGGCTTATTTAGAAGGTATAAAGCAGGTATAGGCAACTTTTGAAAAGCTAGGGGCCAAATTTTAGGACATTTCACTTAAGTCGCGGGCTGTATAATTGGGATTTATATGGCATTTTGAATGGTTTATATGGGTTTGATATGTTCGGCGATCCGGATCAAAAGCCATGGCGGGCCCCATCCGGCCCGCGTGCTGGAGGTTGCCCATATGTGGTATAAAGCATACTTAAAGAAGGATCATCGTTATTCCGTTCACAATAATCTTATTGAAAACAATGAGTAATGGTCGGGCACCCTACAGCAACCCCTAAACCACTACGAATTTGACTAATGCTCTAGCCCGGAGCAAATCGTACTCCATTATCTCTAAAACTCACAGAATGTAATAGGTAATCGGAGCTACACCTTACGATCATAAAATACAAGGACCACAGAGTGTAATAGGTAATCGGAGCTACACCTTACGATCTTAAAATACAAGGACCACAGAAAAAGAAAGGCACCTTTTGGAGCCCTGATCGCACAAATGTTTACCGTAATCTGGGCATACGGAAAAATGACCCCCCCACCCCATTAGGAAGTTCGATTGTGTTCCGGGACTCTCTAAAGGTAGGGGGGGGAGGGGTGCTAAGGAAAAAAGGAGCGGGAACGTGCCGAATTTTTGATTAACCGCTCCCTCGAGCCGAACCTGTTACCCAACGACTCGCTTAATTGCTGGAAATCAATTAGGAAGCAAGACAACGGCGATGTCCTGTTTAACTAAATCACGTATGATTTATTCTGAAGCTCACTGTCTTCGAGCTTGGGCCACTCCCTTTGGCGAACATGCTCATACTTCCTACTAGTGAAAGAAGACGGACCTGGAAAGCGCCATGGCACTAAAACTGATGGCACTTAATTCGGCAGTAAGTCAGTTCACGGGTCCGCCATATCCATATTTAAAAACTTCAATGACAGTAATGTATACGCCATCAGGAAGGTTATGCCCAAGTCACATAGACGCTGCCTGTAGTGTAGTTGCGGGAGGCACACCATTTATTTTTCATACTTGGAAATATCATTAGCTGATGCCCGCAATGGAATGCTTATTAATATTCGACAGTCACGCTCATACATTTTGTCGAGCATGTACCGTAGCAATTTATTTGTATTAACGCTTCAATTGGATTAATTCTGATAGTATGATTGGAAATTAATTTTAATCGGGGATTATACCGTAGCTTAGTCCGATCAGTGACATACTACTCAGATGTGTAGTATGATATGAGAGTTTTCTTGTCTCGTAATCCTATTAATAAACATACTTTTATCACAGCCCATTCTTTTTTATTTCAGGGCCATAAGATGATTTACTAACTAACTCGCTCATTAAAGTATTTGAGACAGTTGGTGAGTAGAGAAGGAATAAGCAGTCTTCGTTCTTGTAATGTCGGATGCAGAAACCGGTATAGTTAATGGAATATTTTAAAAATACATCACAAGTTATTGACTCTTTCTTTAAAAAAAGTGAAGTAAAAAAAAAAGACACTTTGTGTTACTGTTTAACACGAGGAAGTAGATGTTTACTTTGTTTTACTTTGCATGAATGCTCGTTCCTTGCATTCAGTCCGGCAACACATTTACAAATTGAAAAAAAATGCTAAGCATATAATGCTAAGCATAGTCATTTTTGCATAGTCATTTAATGCTATTCAGGGTTCTTTAAGCATAGTCATTTTAATGCTAAGCATAGTCATTCAAATGCTAAGCATAGTCATTTTTTGTAGTTTTACTGAATAAAAGAAATCCCTATTGGCAGTGGCATAGCCAACGGGGGGGGGATAGGGGGGGTCACAATCCCAATGAGGAAATGTCTGCCATACAAAATACATATTCTTCACTCCATTATCACACCCAGGTATACATATATGTGAGCTGCAGTAGTCGTACCCCCCCCCATGATAAATTTCTGGTTACGTCACTGCCTATTGGCGCAATGTCACTAAATATTTCAGTATTAAAGTAGAATATACTGAAATCTGGAATCTCTGGGACTTCACCGATTCCGCAGTACAGAATTTTCTGAATTATAGAAACCCTGCTATTTTAAAAATGTTACAAAATTTTAAGAGTCAGATAAAAAAAATTTAAAAGTTGGCTAAAAATAGTTGAAAATATATATAAATTAAAAACAAAACACATTTATTGAAGAATTATGTACAAGAGAAAAATTTTATTCTTCTAAAATACATCTAATAAAGCCTTAAAAATCTTTCTCGGTTGAAGACCGATTTAGTATTATTAGTGCTAATTTAAATCTGAATTCTGTTTGGATTATCGAAGTTTTGGAGTTTGGAAATCCAGATTTAAGAAGTTCTACAATATGTGCTATTAAATAACACATAACGTTTTCGGAGCTAGTTTGCAATGCCTTGAAGAGTATAGCTCTAAATATGTATTTACGTTGGCATTAAATCCGACTTCAAGATAGGAAAAAAAAAGAAACTTTTTTTTTTCTTAAGTCGTTTTGGCATCAGTTAAGAACTAATTTTGCTGATGATATTGGATATAAGTACATTTTATATCAGTTTAGTATTTTTCTGACTAAACCGTGTGATATATATTTTTTTCCTCCGATAGTGTGCATTTGTATTTTAAATACAACAGCTGTAAAGGAAATTATATAAAACCTTAAATTAAAGTCTTCAGTAATTAAATAGTATTATTTCAAATCCAGGTGAATTATTCTCCTGTATTGTCGTATAGACGATATAACTGGTCTGGAAATTAAAAAAAAAAAAATCTGAGTAAGACAATGATTTTCAACCATCTTAAAAGAGAATGAAATTTTAGATAAAGAAAATATACTTACTAAAAACAAAATAACGTTGTAAAAAATTATTCGAAAACTATTTTTGAAGTTATAAAAGCAAAACAATACGCATTTAAAGAAAGAAAGTAACTTAAAACAAATGAATAGGCACGTAAATTGCCTTGACGAGATATTTATAACCTTCAGTATAAAATTTTAAAAACATGAAGTATTTTTCAAGCTAAATATCTCGAAGAAAATATAACTTTGGCAAGAGAATTAAACTGAGTTCACAAAGTCTTTAAATTATTTAATTTAATAATAAAATAAAACTCAAGTAATTCATATTTTAAACAGAAGAGTATTTTTCCGTTTACTGTTGGGGCGAGTATACAGTCTGCTTTTCACAAAATATATCGATAAAACTATGGTACTGTATGAATTGTGTAGACTATCATTAAGATATATTTGCAAAATTAAAATGCCTAGTTTCGAAATATAAAAATAAAGAGTTACAATTAGGTTGTTTTAAATTTTCTCGGATATTGTTAATCGGTATGTTTTTATTTATTATATTGATCAGATTTTTTTAAGCACCCTTGAATAACAAGTTAAGAAAAATTAATCAAACATTCAAATAAATTGTTCCGATTATTTGATTATTTGATAAAAAGTTTTAGTAACTTAAGCCATTAATAGGCACAAATTAAAAGTGTATGTTATATATATATATAAAACACAATATATACTGAACGATATATACTACGTATGACATTATTTCAATTGGTAAAATCCGTGAAAAATGTGCATTTTTAGTGGAACCCTTTAGAATGCTTCGTGAAACCTCAGAGCTAAACAGTCTGAAGAACTGGCTTAGATGATATACTACCAAAGATCATTTTAATGACAATTATTTTTTTTACTTTTATACATACTAACAAAATTTAAATAATTTAGTTTTGAGTTATTATTACATATTTCTATAGAATTTGTCACAGAATGGATAACTTAAGAGTTATTTTTTCACGCGAACTTGATGAAATATTTTATACTCGTATTATGTACTTAATATGAAAATTTGATAATACATTTTATTTGATACTAGCTGTATACCGTTCTTTGCAAGGAATCAAGAATTCTTACTCATTTCATTAAAATTGGTTTCACTGTGGTAAAATCTCTTCTTTTGCAGATTCATCAGAAACTCATATGACATGTAACCCAACACCAAAATAATGAAAAAAATCTTTGTCAGAGATCAAAAGAAAGAATGCAAAATCCGCTTTGTAGACAAATCATTCACTTTCAAAATGTGTTATTACTGCAGAATGAAATTTTGTTTTTACGTTTTAAGTGCTATGAGCATTATGAAAATTACGTCAGATGATGTGAACAACTATTTTGTTTCGGCTTTTAATTCGTAAATAAAGATCAATTTTCCAAAAACTGGTGCTTAAACCGGACCATTAGTTTTAGCCTACCAAGCAACACAAATTGGAGCATTTACCTTTATAAAGATACATGTTATTGTGCATGCAATATAGTCTTAGAACAACCTGTAGTAGTTGATAGCGTTCGTTTTAAAAATCGAATATACCTGCAGTAACTTTGATTGCATACAGTGCAGGATATGAGGGTTGATAATTTTTGAATTACCAGAGATTACCTAAAGAGCTCGCAGATGTAATAAGTAGCAACACCCTAAATTATCTCAAATAGTGTTATTGAAAATTTCTCTATAAAGGAAAAAGTAATCGTTTGTGAAATTATTTATTCATTGAAAATATGTTACACACAGTAGCCGTTCAAACTATCAATCTTGCATGCGACAAAGCTATTAAAAAGAAAAAAAAAATCCATTTTGTCACCGACTTTCACTTTTGCGAATCAAACAAAACAGAAACAAAAAAAAAAGGAAAAGATATTAGAAATGAAAGGGTAAGATACAAAAAATTGAGGGTTTTAAACCAATTATGTCTGACACATGTATTTACCACAACCTAACCATCATAATCAGAACGCTGATAAATTATCCCCAAATAGTCCTGCTCCTGGGACAAACAAACGCTCTTTTATGGGACCCCCTTCATCAGAGAGAATGGAAAAAAGCAATCCAAATGCACATTCCTAAATTCTACGAAACGTCAATATCCCAAATTATCGTCCAGCGTTCACCCGAAGGGGCCACAAGTCCGCACGCGCCTCTCTCTCTCTCTCTCTCTGTACAAAGTTAATCGTCAACTCCACCCTTCGGGATGGTCTGAAAGGGACATGCAGTTCAACAACACCTAAATACACAGATTAAAAACATGAGAGAGAGAGAGAGAAGGGGGGGGGGAGGGCAGGGCAACATTGCAATTAAGTTTTTATCCGTGGAACGTGCTCTATCGAAAGTCCCAAAACCGATGGAACTGATTCGAATGCAAGTGGCGGCTTTTCCGAATCCTTTGCCGATCGAAAACCGAAAGGGTGTGAGTGACCTATCACGTGACACACCTGGCACGCGCGACAGATTTTTTTTTTTTTTGAGAGAATGAGATTCTTGAATTTTGTGAGTGAATAATGACGTCGTGAAGACGACGGAACATAAATCCGCAAGTTCGTTCCATGTTTCTTCTTTTTCATTTTCTTTAAGGGTAATAATATTCTTGATTGTTTAGTTTTTTCGAAGAAGAGGGGATGATGGAAGAGATCCTATAGGCGATTAACATGCTATTCATTTTATGCAGATAGCATATATATCTTCAATTGTGTATGTCTATAAGGATCGCTTTTTTGTCCCTGCATTACTCTTATTTGCTTTCGCTTGGCGTGCAACAAATCTTCTCGGAAGTGAAACGTATGTGAAAGTAATATCCGGTAATCGAACTGTAGTATCTTATTCCACAAAAATACCGAGGTGGTCGCTCTTCATTGTAATTGTATTAGTCTGAAGCAATCACTTGTAGCTGGGATTCATTACAGACGTTAGTGATCAGGTGAATCCGTTGAAGAATGAAGCATGGGCGCCGGCAGAATATTTCCCAGGGGGGCAAAGACTACTTCAACGTATGGTTACCATGTTAGAAAGAGCAAAAAAGCAAGGAAAAACACTGCATACAAAAATCCAGGGGGGGCATTGCCCCCCCTGGCATGCCCTATGCTGCCGGCGCCCATGGAATGAAGTAAATTGTGTGAAATAATCTGTACGCCAAAAAGTGACTGTATGGTTTAAATTTTATTTTTACTTAATGCCAGACAAACTGAAAGCTGTTGATTATAGATAAATACATAAAAAGGTAAAAACTTGAAGGTAATTGACCCGATGTAGACAAGGCGAATTCAGAAAAAGTGTATTGGACAGAGTTGAAGCTACCATCGTAAAATTTCAATCGTTTCGAAAAAGTACTCAAAAATTTGCATAAATAAATAAGAGAATAAAAAATTGTAACAGTTACACTTAAAACTGGGTGGGTCAAAATTCCCACAAACTCAACCAGATTACAATGCTGACTGTGTAACAAAAAATTCCAAGGTTTAGTTATCAAAAATTAACATTGGTCGTCTACAGGGACGTATCCAGAAAAACATTTCAGAGGGGGGGTCCAAAAATTTCAGAAGCGATTCCAAATGGTAAAAAAGGCAGAATTTTTTTACAAAAAGACTTTATCATTTTCGTCAATTCAAATTTCGGGGGCGGTCCGGACCCTCTGGACACCGCCCCCCCCCCTAATACGCCCTTGTTCTTCTTATTTTTTCAAAGTGTTAGTTAATAAACTAAGATTCTTTTCTTCTTATTATAAGAATCATAATATGAAGAAAAGAATCATTTTAGCAAATATTTTTTAAAATTATATTTAAAAAAATAATTGTTATTATTTTTTTAATGTAATTTATTATTTATTATTATATATTATGAAGCAAATATATTATTTTAGCAAATATGAAAAGAATTCTGATTAAAGTTGAAGTATATAAAACCCTTGACTGTTTTTTTTTTCGATGAAGATGGGGGGAAGATGTCTCTCTGCGTATTATCACTCACGTTTAATTTGAGTACAGTTTTCGAAAGAATGCTATTCTGAACAGTTCGAGTTTAGAACAAGCTACAAAAACTTCAGTTTCAATCACACCGCAGTCAAACAAACGTTCTCGAGTGTTACTGAACTTTTGAAAGTGTACAAACAATGTAACCTAAAATGAAACTTTGGTAACTGCCAGTAACCTATCATAAATAAGTTCTGATCCTCGGCAAAACAATCAGAGAGTTGGCAACAATCTAATTTTTATCATGAAGTCGTGAGATTTTTTTAGCTATTAAGAAATAAAAATATCTTTTTTAAATTGCTTTTTCCTTATAGTCTCTTTTTTTTATTTTTATTTTTCTCTTTATAAATGATACTTCAAGGCAACAAGTTTGATGGATTATTTTCACCTCTTTTTTGGTCTATTTTTTTAGTTTACTAGACCAAATTCAAACTTTGAAACGTATATTTTTATGTTAGAGAGCTCTGTTTAGATCCGTGGCTCACTCAGAAAACTCTTTGGTTTGTTTATTTGTTTGTCGGGGTTTCATCCTCACATTATTAGGTAGATAAAATAAATAAAAGATTAATTAGTGGCAATAAGATTCTATTATAGTATAATCATCATTGTCATTTTAACCGCAATTTTTAGTTAAATAAATTTATAAATCAAACATTAAAAGAATGCTAATAAACTAAAGTTTCCCCGAGGGCCTTATTTCGTAAGTTGTTTTACTCCCCATTTAGATTTTAAAAGAATTCAAATGTAAATATCAACGCGAGGAAAGGTAGGACAATTCAAATTTTTAAAAAAATTCAAAAACGTACTCGAGTGCAATTGGAACGTTTCGAGTTCAGAAAGAGTTCTAATTTAAAGAAATATTTGAGTGCAATCAGAACGATTCTTTTCATATGCGATGGATGATATTATCAGGATAAATTTCAGATATATAATAGAAGGTTTTCGATGATATTTTTCTTAACGCAATTAATTATATTGGTATCGTGTGTAGAAGCTGCTCTCAGAGGTTATATTGACTATATTGACTCATCATTTTGAGCTTTATCTCTTTGCACAACCGCATTGCAGATGTGCAGCACAGCAATTAAAGCTGTATAAATTAATCATTATTAAAATTATTTGAATGGTCGTTTTTCTCCAGTGAGCATAAAATAATTATTTTTTATTTTTTATTCCGAAAAATTTCTGATATTTAATTATTATTGTAACGCGAAACTATATTTTATGTCAGCGCCCTATTGGATATCTTGTATGTTTTTTCGTCGGTCGAACTTACAAGAATGCTATTGATTTTTTAAAAGGTTCTCAGCTTAAATTGTTCACTAACACGTTGGTATACTACACATATATTTTCAAGTATAATACAAAAATAAAAATAACCGTTTTATGGAATTCTAAATTGAATGAAACATTTTGGTCAATAAATTTTACGTGAATTATAAAACTGGAAAATAAAAACTTCTATTACGTTTATAATCTGTTTCTGCACATTGCAGTAAAAAAAAAAAATTAAGTTATTGAGTTATAAATGAGTAATACTTTATGCATTTATAGATGAGTATTATTTGTATCCAGAGTCTGATTATGACAAACCGGGGAATGCGGCAGAAGTCTGAATGGGGGCCCCCTACATGTTACTGCGTCTGACAACTACTTTATGTCTTTTTTCAGTGTCCGCATATAAATCTTTGTGATGATTAAATGAATCCGACATGAAATATACTAATATTAGATAAATGAGAATGTATATGAACATTATAAACATATGAAACATCAACACTATGAAATAATAATTTATGAAAGATGAAGACAAAAAATGCAACTAAAAGCCTGACTTTTTCATAATATTAATAATCATAATCGGCAAATTTCTATTTATGGGTGTCCCATTCTCTCTGGGTAGCCGCTTAAAAAAGTTCAGTGGGTCCGGCAACTTACTGCATAATCACTTAAAATTAGCAGCCATCCTTGTTACCACTTCTTTTTTTCAGAAATGGTTAATGTGCTGTTATATTTTTTATATAGAGAGGTAAAACTAAGGAAAATATTTTTTTTTTTGACTGTTTGTAACTTGAAAATTCATAAGTGATAAAAATTAGGCATTTACTACATTGAAAAAAAAACAACCTTAAACTAAATTCACATACTGTAATAATTTACGGGCCCCTCAAAATTGGAAGCCTGGGGGGGGCATATGCCCCTCTTGCTCGAATGGCACGGTAGTTAAGTGGCGAGGAGAGGCAGCTGGATGTATTTATCTCTCTCACACACACATACACATACACAGGTTAGGTCAGTGCGAAAAATCTCGAGGCAAAAATTGGTGGATTTTATTTGAAGTATATCTAATAAAAATGCACAGCACTGTGTTCGTGGGAATTGATCAATCCCTGTTGAAGTAATTGTCAATACAAGCATTGGCGAAAACTTGCATGTAACATTAGGGGTGGAAGGCAAAACGTTTCTTATTGTAGGATATATCTTTTTCAAATAGGTTATATCTAAATTTTCTTTAATTTTAGGGGGGGGGGGGTGCTCTCTCTTGATCTTAGTAAGTCACGCCTATGTCCAAGGCTCAAAATTACGAAAGGAGGTTTAAATAGACCTTGATTTATCAAATAGGTTGTTTTTCCTGGTTTGATCTAAAATAACATTCACCTAATATTCTGAAAATATACATGGAATTGTGGTTTACTTATATTTGAAATTCTAGAATTTCATTAAAATAGATTGTTAAATTAATGTTTTCAGGTCATAAGATGGAAAATTTTATTTTGTAATTTTAAATATGTATACATACATGTGCATAAATGTGCTTATATTGTACTTGCGCAGTTTAATTTATGCCTGTGTCCTGATCGTGATAGAACATCTTCATGCAGCATTATTTTTCTCTATATAATAATAACAATTATAGTTAGTTTTGGAGATATTGTTATTGATATTACTAAAATTAATGTATAGGAACTTTTAGTCTCAATTGAATTCTTTTTTTTTATTCCGATTGTAAAATCTTTTTTTTTATGTGATGGGTTAAATTTTTCCATGAACACCAGGCACTAACTGCTAGTTCTTACATAAACAGAAGACTTATACGGTGAAGCAGCCAGGGTTTATCTATATATTTCTTGGGTATAGCTGTTCATCTTATATTCTTGCACAAAAAAAAAAAAAAAAAAAACAAAACAAAAAAAAAATCCAATTCTTATGGAGTGGGCTAAATGGCTAAAATACTAAAATCTTTCTTAAGTGAGCTTAGCTTACCCTAGCACCTGATCAGCTACGCCAGTGGTGTTATACTTGTAAGACCTTGTAATTTGAATTTTTACCTTTTCAGACAAAAATACGAAGTCAAAGAAGAAAATGTAATGTGGATAAAGCGCATGATGTCATGAGTTAAAAATAGCTTCCTAAATTGCGTAAGTAATTATTAATGACGTCATTGGATTCAATTCGTAAAAGTATTCCATTTTCACATCAATATTTCAGAGAAAACAATATATTTAAATTTTGTAAAAAAATATTTCATTTTAAAATTCTTTATGTAGTTATGGATACTATTTTTCTTCAAGTCAATAAAGAAAAAAGTTTTTTTTTTTTTTTTTTTTTTTTTTTTTTGGTAACGTGGATATGTGAATAATGAACACGCAACATGAAATAAAAAAAAAGAATAAAAGAACTTGCCGCTCAGTAGTTTTTTAGTACTTAGAAAACAATGCGCAGTGACCTTTCATACTTTGGCGTACACAATTATCCTTTAAAGCTCAAATGTTCCCAGAAATAATAACAATAATAAAAGGAAGAATTTCTTGAGGCCAGTTTTATAATAAATAGACACCAAAAAATGCAAGCTAGGATTCCAATTAACAACATTTGGGTCAATATCCTCATAATAAAAAAAATAAGAGCAGCAAAAGACGGAAAAACACAGAAAGAAAAAAAACTTCATTCGTTTCCCACCAGAAATATTATTCCCCCCCTCATGGCACGTGACTCTCAAGAAAGCGCGCGAATCGCACGCGAACCTGATCTTGCCTTTCAATTGGCTGCTTTTTTGTTCGCGTGCAGACGACTTTTCTGCGCGTGCCTGATGCGTTTTCGATGAAGATTCATCATCAACTTCTTATCCATTTTATTTTATTTTTTCAAATGTTACGTTTTGTTACCACCGAATGGCAACAAGAAGATCCGCGATCACGAGTAATTAAACAAAAGAATAGACAATTATCAAAAGCATGATTGGCAGTTTGTAAAACGGAACAAGAATTCCACAAATTTCCTTTCGATTTCTGAATTCCTTTCTGGATCTTTTTGGGGGGGGGGGGGAAGATTCATTTTAAAGCAGTGACATAACAAAAATCTACGGTAATCCATCTTGCTCGCAGTCTCTTTCAAACAGAATTAAGCAAGAACTTACTCTTTTTCAAATGACAAATGAGAGTAGAAAAGTGAAAGCACTTTCCCCTCCCGAAACCTACAATTAAGTGAAATGTGATTGTAACGTACGTATCTTTTGACATCTGTTAGTTATAATTAAAATAATTACATAGCTAATTAAAAAGTAAGCTAATAATGTAGAAAAAACAAATCTCATAACTGATGCTTCATAGTCCTCATTACTTGAAAAGAAGCATGAAAACTTGAATTTTATTATACAATCCAAGAGACAAACACCTTTCATTTTGGAAAGAAATTGCAATACCAATAATATTTTGTTTTCCTTTTTTTCCTTTTTTATTTATTTATTTATTTATTTTTTTGCTTAATGAATCGAACAAAAATGCGGATATAATTAATTCGTGCACGGGAGAAGACTAAAAAGGAAAACTATCACTTGATATCAAAGATCACTTGATATCTTTCATAAAAGTGTATTCTTTGTTACTAGTGTGTATCCTCTGTTCGTGTTCAAAATTTCAATTACAAAAAAAAGTTAAAAATAATCAAAAGAATGTGACCAACTATATGGGGGTAGTAAGAAATATAAAAAGAGCAATATAAATAAAAAAAAAAATTAATGAAGAATTTTTTTTTTTAAATTTTGACTTTGAACACCTACGTTTTCAGTAGAATGACCTAATTTTGAATAAGTTTCTGAGGACTGAAAATCTCGGTAGCAAGACAATATTGAATTTCTCATTCGCATTCTAGTTGGAAAATAAACCAATTATCAAAGTCGTTGAATTAGTTTTAGTGAAAAACGAGGTAATATTAATTTAAAATTATTTAGTACGAATTTTTTGTCCTTAAATTGGGCATAATTATGAATGTAGTGTCTTTCCTTGTTCTTTCTCTGCGTCGGTCGAGATTGGAAGTCAGTCAAATTAAAAAAAAAAAAAAAAAAATCAATGAAAGAGTTAAAAATGTACGATTATTTTTTAAGTTTAGGCCTGATGTTATTAAATATTACAAGATTTACTAAACAAAAGACTACACTCTGCATATATAAAGCCCAATTCTTTAATGTTACCTTCTTGGGAAGACGTGTGTCTTCAAATTATTGGGTTGGCAACAAAGTAATTGCGTTTTTCCGTATGTCAATATTTCGCCTGGCCAAAACTGCTGAAGTTAATTATTCGAAATTTGGCACGTACGTGAGTTCTTCAACATAGGTGCTAGATCAGAGCGCATTTTCCAAAATTCGTAATCTTAGGGGGGGTAAGGGGCCAAAACGTTCTTTTCACATATCCCGCGTGATCTCAAATAAAAATAGAGATATCCGTGAAATTTTTTCTGTAAAATACAGCAGTCACAAATACCTAAAAATTAATTTCAGGACATTTTTAATATTGTCCTCTAAGGAGGATAGAAGCGAAAAAAGGGGGAGGGTGGCCATCTTTTACCGACGAAAAAAAATACTGCCAGTGAAATTCTTACTTTAAAATGTAACAAATATGAATCGTATGTTCAGGCACAGCTTACCTGTAATTAAAAACTTGTTGAAAACTTATTTGCTTGAATTTTATACAAGAAAACGCAATTACTTTGTTGCCAACCCAATACATCAATCTTTCGCCGTTAAATGAGTTGTTGAGTTTGAAAAAAAAAAAAGAAATAATCGCCATCTTATTCAATTTTTTAAAACCTAAATCTACTCTCTTAAAAATTTAGAGTGACATTGTCACTCTTACAAAAAGTCACCGGCAAATGATCCCAGATAGAGTGAGATAAGAGTGAGAAAACTGCATTATGACTCTTCATCGATAGGATTCTGTCACCCTAACTGCAAGAGTGAGACAATGTCATTCTTAGAGTAAGGGTGAAGGCGCTATCTGCTCACTCTAGCGAGAGAGTCACCACCTTTCCCATGATGCTCTCACTTCAGCAGGAGTGAGTGCGTTGCTTCCATACCCAAACGACGCCATATTGGAATTGGACTGCAGTTGCGAAGTACCAACTGCATACAAGTAATGGAATACTTTTAGCTAACACAAGTAAGTAAAACCTTATAACTTTTCAGTTATTGTAAATGTTATTTAAAATTTGATAATTCACAACATATAAGATACATTGATTCAGTGTCGGATCCATTAGGACTCCAGCTCTTCCGACAGACATTGCTTTGGTTAGGGTTAACATTTTGCTTTACTATACATTTTGTTTTTAAGACTTAAACAAGCCTGCTTCTTTTAATTTTATACCCTTCCGAGAAATTGATCTTTAAATCCGTCTCTATACTTGATCGTAGTATGTTATTTATGCTTATATAGCTGAAATCTTGCATTCGTTTTTTGTTTCTGTATATAATATTTGAGCATGTTTTGATGCGTGTTTGTAAATCGGTGGTGCAGTCAGGATTTTATTTCGGGGGTGGAGAGGGCTCTAACCTGTGTATCAAATTGTAAGCAAGCTGTTTCAACTGTAGCCTCAGTATCAAATTTTAAACTAAGTAAAGGGTCAGATTTTTAGGAAGGATACGCGCCTGTTGCAAATAGTATAAACAAAATTTTAAATCAAAAGCAGAAAATAATGATCAATTATATATTGTATGCAATTTATATTGAAATAAATTATAAACGTGGGAAAAAAATATTTTGTGATTAAATTTCAATATGTCTATGTGCATCATTTTATCTTATTGCACATTCTAGCACAGATTCACGCTTAGAATATACATATATACGTTGTTAGATCAAAATAACCGCTCTGTTGTTGTGGTGTAATATTTCCCTCTCCACTTTTTACACATACACAAACCTCTCTCTCATATGGTAAAGTGGATAATTTACGATCGAACACCCCAGATGGCCTCAGGAAAGTCCACTTTTAAATCAGGGAAACCAGCTGAAAGTAGCAGGTGATTCAGAATGTGTGAGCTTTCATTAGTAGTACGAAAAACACAAGGGATACTTGTGCTGTGTAAACTGATTCAACGCGGAAAAAAAGTTATTGTTTTTGGTGTTAAATGCGAGATTTTTGGAATTGAAAAGTTTGTATACTGTTTAAGGATAATTCAATAGTATAGTAACGGATAAGTTTAATATTACTGGTAATAAAGGTAAGTGTTACAATATTAAATTTAGTAATACAGTATTAATTTTAGAGCCTTGCAGATTTTGGTATGGTAGATTTTATGTCTTCTGTTGTGTATCAATATTGGTAAATAAAATTCTCAAATTGGTAAAACTTACCTTTTAGCCTAGATACCAATTCAAAATAATGCTAATTTTTTTCTATTGAATTTAATTAACATATGAAATATATCCACAATATTGGCTATATACTGGAAATGTTTCTGAAGTAATTCCATTACTGATAAAGTTTTTAATAGTAGCAAGTTAGTAGTTAGCCCAAATATCTTTACAATGTGTTCACAATATTAAGTAAAAATTCGAAATATTTATAATGTATTCTTAATATTGACAAGTAATTTTTAAAAATATTTTTATACCATTTTATTATTTTTCTAATGCTAATATACTCAATCCTTCACATTGTTATTATATTGGAAATAAAAACTAATATTGGTAAAAATTAGCAACATTTATCCATTATATTGTCCATGTTAATGAATTAAATTAAATATATTTAAAATGTATCCACACAGTATTGTGTGTATATTATAAATTTCCCTCATATTGTACTAACAAATATTTTTAATGTGTCAGCATCTTAATATCACAGTAATGGTGAATTAAGACTGTTTATCTACTGTACATTATTTCAAAATTTAAAATCTGATAAATAATTTTAGGTGCATTTATGTACAAATTGCTGAAAAATATATTTTAATAATTAAGTCAAATACTACTGAAAATCCTGTGATGATAAGACCATGATTATCACAGGAGCAAGGAGGGCACATGCCCCAGACACCCCATTTTAAGGGGTCCTTAAATTTTTTCAGAATATGAATTTAGTTTATTAAATTTTCATTCTAAGATACTAAATGCCTGGTTTTTTTTTTCTAAAAGTTGGATGTGTGTGTGGCAAAATAGATCCCAAATGGATGAGCCGATTTTAATGTAGTTTTTTTTATTTTTAAAAAAAGGTTAATCAAACGTTCTC
>JAWZYV010016982.1:0-46570 GCA_038373885.1 Cheiracanthium punctorium
CATTCACTTTAGCTATAAATATTTTATGAATAATAAACCTCTATTGAAAGATACCACAACATTTATGCACCCATAACAAATGTAAACATGGATACTACAACTTAACAAATGCAATATCTTATAAATAAAAATGAAATTCTGTTTGTTTGTTTGTGGATTTGATTCGTATACAAATCCCTAAAAATGGACCTATCGGCCTGAAATTTAGCACAGATATGTAAAATAATATAGAATAAATCATAGTCCACTTTAAAACTTTGAAAGTCCACCCGTTCCCGGAATTTAAGAGATTTTTTATGCTCTTCACGCAAAAATCTTTCCGTAATTGTAACCCCTGTAGTGAAAAAAGTGTGAAATAAGGATCATGGTTGCCATGTGTGACGATTTTGCCGAATAAAATGTCGTTCGTATACAAATCCACAAAAAAAGAACCTATCGGCCTGAAATTTAGCACAGATATGTAAAATAATCTATTATATAAATGTGAAAGTTTGTCTGTTTGTTTGTTTGTTTGTTCGTCCGGGAACTCCTCCCACACCGTTGAACCGATCGGCTTGAAATTTTGTACATACATGTAAAATGACATAGAATAGTCCGTAGGCTGCTTTAAAATTCTGGAAATCCACCCGTTCCCCAATTTTTAACGATTTTTCGCAATTTTCAGGGTAGAAAGCTACTTAAATGTCCGATTTCAGTACATTCGTGAGCACAGTTAACAAAGTTAGACTTATTTATTTATTACTTTCAATATTTCAAGTGAGACTGACGTCATTTTGATGTCACGCGTGCAAAAATGCATTAAAAACCCTAATGAAGTTCACAAGTTTTGACAAAAAACTACACCACGAGCGAAA
Organism: Cheiracanthium punctorium; assembly: GCA_038373885.1. NCBI lineage: Eukaryota > Metazoa > Arthropoda > Arachnida > Araneae > Cheiracanthiidae > Cheiracanthium > Cheiracanthium punctorium. The sequence continues at coordinate 855 of JAWZYV010016982.1, forward strand.
TAATAAACTTCCATCGAGATTAGATGTTGTAGAAAATAAAATAACGTGGTTTTTTTTTTTTTTTTTTTTCTTTCACTAATTCATGTTAGATATCACAACAGAGAATGATGTCATTTTGACGTCATGAGTTTAAAATTGATTTAGAAATCTAATTACATTAAAAGGCTTTGACGCAAAAATTTACTATTATAAAAATTCAAAGTATTTTGTTTAATGCGCGTGTTACCATTAGCGATTTTTGAGCTCTGTGATTTTTCAGCAACCATAATTACGAAAGGAAACTTTTTTAAAACGTGGGAAATTCAAATGTCGCCACAAGATGCAAAATACTAATTAACATAATGCATAGTATTCGCTATCGGTTTGACGACGGTCGTTGTATGTATTCCCAAAAATTGTGCAAAATGTCGCCAAGTTTGGACGACTTTTAACAGTATATTATCTATATCAGATATACTTTTTTTGGTTAAATTTAAGCAACTTAACAATCTCTTGCAGGAAAGTTACATCATTAGCAAAATAGCTCCGGAGAATATTTGAAATACCGATTAGTTAGAATAACCCCAATAATAACTCTCTAATTAACTTTAATAAAGTTCTGTTGCAATCGAGTTTTTCAATGTCGTATGTTTCAATGTTACTCCGTTAACAATCTATTGCGCGAAGTAACTAAATTCGACTACCCTGGTTAGAACGTGACGCCATAGATTAAAAGTTGTCTGAAATTCGTAAACTCTGCAATACAATTTTACTCCCTATTCACAATTTGAGTTATTCCAAATAGTTCCTCGAGATTGCACAGTTTGATGTTTTGACGAGCCTGAACCATGGTGGATTTAAATACTATTTAAATTGGTACAGCTTGGATGTTTTCCACCACCACGAGATGAAATATTTTGCTGTTCTAAATACACCAATCAGACAAGAATTATATTTAAAAATATATGGAGATCTGTTTTAATGGAAATGCATAAATTCCACAGAATCACCAAAAAGCAGAAAAGGCATTTGGTTTAAAAAACCTAATCTCTTTCTTTAAATTGAGCATTAAATATGGAGAAAGAAGATACAGAATATAAATATAAGTAATAGATAGTATTCTCATTTTTTTCTCTGTTAGTAATAGTAGATTTGTTTGGATAATATGGATTAAAGCACAGTATACCGCGTTAATAACTATTTCGTGAAATTAAACGTGTTATATTCATTATTTTTCAACGATCGTCTTACAACTAACTAAACCGTAATCCTACGTTGCGTAATATATCCCGCGGTAGTTTCAACAAAAAGACTACATGAACTTTTTGACATTTTGTTTTCGCATAGATAGTTACGATTATATTTTAGAAAAATAGTATTCGTTTCCTACCGTGCGAAGAACGGGCACGCATCTAGTATAGAATAAATCGTAGTCCACTTTAAAACTTTGAAAGTCCACCCGTTCCCGGAATTTAAGAGATTTTTTATGCTCTTCACGCAAAAAGCTTTCCGTAATTGTAACCCCTGTAGTGAAAAAAGTGTGAAATAAGGATCGTGGTTGCCATGTGTGGCGATTTTGCCGAATAAAATGTTTTAAATTCTCAAAGTAAAAATAAAAGAATAATAGTGATTTTTTTTTTGTTAGTTTATATTCGTAAGGTTATTTTTTTTAAATTATAATATCGTGTGCATGGGAAATCAGAGCAGGAATGTAATGCTTTACACGCAAAACAATAAGAATTGAAGATTTCCGAGGCTAATGTGTAAATTTTTTTAGTTTGGCGAAAAAATAAAATGAATGAAATATGGATTTTGAGTAAGTGAGTTCTAGCGGCTTGCACAGTTTTCGGCTTGGCGCAATTTATTGAGAGCTTAAGGAAATAGATTTTTGAAAACAAGTGCAAAGGTTTTATTAGAATACAGCGTTAAATTTTAATGATCCGTGAAGAAATAATGCAGTTATTAAGGGATTTCAAGCGATCTAACTTCAGAATTCTCGCCAATTGAGTACATTGATTTAAGTTGGGGGAATTCCGCCAAATTTCAGAAAATTGAAATCTTCTCATTTAGTACATCGGAGTAACGATGAATAAAACACATTATAGTTGATAATTTAAAAAAAAAAAAATCGGCTGTATTAAGGAATTCCAATTTTCAAATAAATGCGTGCTACTCTTTCGCGGTCGAAAAATTTCCCATATTGATTGCTGCTAAGTCAATGCTTCGAATGATTCCCTGAAAAAACTCTTGCAAAATGGCGTATGTTGGCACTTTGGCGAGGCTTAGATTTGAAACTGGATTTTATTTGAGACTGGTATATATAATAACACTGGTTATAGATAAAAATGAATGTTAGTATGTGTTTATGAGGATGAAAAACTCCAGCACCGTTGAGCACCGTTGCACGATGAAATTTGGTTCACCTAAGTCTTTTATGATGGAAGGTTTTTATGCTATCCGTTTTCCTTAACTTGCCACTTGGTGCCGCAGCACAACGTTGAATTCTATTCCGTTCCATCGATAGATTACATTTCTTTCAAGACATTTCCCACTTATCTCTTATCCTACCATAGAATTACGTTGATCCTTCATTCGCTGATTCTCGAAAGATTCTGGGAACCCCTTCCAAGAGATAAAACTTTTACCACCATGACTCCAAGAAGATTGAAAAGTTCAGCACAAAAACATAACAACGCGTTGGTACGATCCGCTTGAAAGAAAACAATCTGAGCTCCTTTCAAAATCTGAAAATCCACCCGTTCCCTCCATGTTCTATACCTAAAAAATCTTTTGAAATAATAACTTTTGAAATATTTTTTTCTCCTTTGTAATTTCAAAAGCTTTAAAATTATAAAAAAGTAAAATGTAAGATTTTTTGGCCCCTAAAGTCTCTGGGCCCTGGCGAGTTGCCCCGCTTGCCCTGTCGGTAATGTGGCACTGGGTACGTTACGGCAAGATGGTTTAGAGTCCCATAGCGATGTGGGGTCGGAAACGTTGTCTTCATGTACCTGTCAATAATGTTACGAATTTTTCGGTTTCTTCTATCTTCTGAAGGTTAAAAATAGTTTAAAAGTCGTATTCTACGAGTATAATTAAATTTTTCATTTTGCTGCATCTAAATCGGTTAACTGGAACGTGATATATGGAATTTTGAATTTCCCTCATTGCTTCACATAGGTATTTCCAGAAATATTAATGCTAGAACTTAACTAACTTAACTTTTGGGGGACTTATTTTTGGGTTTCCCTATTGATTAATAGAGCATTTTCTAGAAATCTCGAGAAAATTTGAAGTCAAAGATTCGCTAACTTCACTTTTGGGGACTTATTTTGGGCGCCAAATGTGGTGATATTTCGCCAACAGTCGCCGAACTATGCAGCATTTCGGAAATATGGCGCGATTCTACCAATGGGGCCTGTAATGTTTGTTTCCCTCCATTTGTATTACGCAATAGCCTAGTATTACTCATGTTTACTTCCATGACGTAATCAATATTCGCGCTTTATGAGGATGCTTCGAGAAATGGCTCTTTCTGGAAATTTCTCGTAAATTCGGTGAAACCTATAAATAGGAGGCAGCATAGACTGAACAGTTCAGTTGACTTCGAACGTTCGTTCAGTTCACTGCATTAGCCTGAGAACTGTGCGATATTTTGCTTGTTTTTAGAAGCTTTTTTTTTTTAGTGCTGTATGTGAATTCTCCATTACTGAGTCCTGAGGGACTGTTTATGATTTCCCTCGTAAGTTTCCACCCTGAATTTTTGCCTGTGGAAGGAAGTGCTTTATCTTGTGTGAGAAAGATAGCATCTGTGGAAGCTTCTGTACTGAGCGGATTGTTAAAAGCAAGTGACTGGCCGGTAGTGCCTGTGAATTTTGTACAACGAAGTTCTAGGAATAATAAAATTTGTGTTCCAGCCTGACTAGTGGACATTTTACTAAAACTTTCTACATACAATGGACTTTAGAACGAAGAATCCAAGAGTTAAGCAGAGTTTTCTGTCGCAAAAATCACTTTAAAAGAAGTAATGGTGAATCTTCTGACCACGGTTTTCTGAACTAATGCAAGAGATTGCACTTGGTTGGTCGGTTGGTTGTGTGTGATTAAGGCAACGCTACTCTAGGGCGATCTGCCTAAGGGGGGGTGCCTTGGTAGAAGGACTTTCTAAGAGGTTCTAACGTGTATTCACGTTACATCTGGAGAAAACCTACCAAAACTCCAGACCGTTAGATCGACAGCCGCGCGATGGGACCCGAGCCCGGGACCTCCGCACTTCGGCCATCTACCATTTTCAGTGGCATAACCACTGTGCCATCGTGAGGCCATTTCACTTGATTAAAAATGGCTAAATCAATTTTTTTTTTCTTCATTCATCGATGAAATTGTCGGAGGTGGTCTCATTGTTAGCGAAACTTGATTGAGAAATTAGACGCACACTTCAGAATTCTTCCAAAGTGATACAGTTCAGTTACGTGGAGACAACGTTTCTGACCCGACATTGCTACGTGATTGTGAACCGTCTTGGTGCATCCAACTCTTTTCTACAAGTTTGCCCCTCTAATTGGGAAGCACCCTGTGTAAGTTTCGAAGCAACCGATGCGTACTTACGTTAGTTAGGACACAGACAGGCCAATCGAAATCATAACCATGCTGATCACTTCGTTGAAAGTGTTGATAAAATCTCTATAAACCCCTTCCCCCCCCTTCCCTTTTTGTCGAGCTTAAAACTCTGTGATTCTTATCTACAGAAATTCATAACCATTCTTACAAATGAAGTGGGCGCAAACTTGAAAAGCAGGTTTTCCCCTACATACGCAAAACGAGGTACAAACGATTGGCACCCTTCATTTTTGAAAATTCGTTGGGGGGGGGGAGGGGGCTGGCGAAATGCTAGCCGCCCGCCCCCCCCCCCCACACACACACAAAGATACGCTTATAGTTGAACTACCAGTGAAGTACAAACGAAAATTTTGTTGGTACAAACGATTGGCATTGTTCATTTTTGAAAATTCGTTGGTGGGTGGGCTAGGCATTTCGCCACCCCCCCCCCCACACACACACAAGGAAACGCTTATTGTGAAGATACCAATGAGGTACAAACGAAAAGTTTGCTGGTAAAAACGGGTACTAACGAGGTGCAAACGATCTGAAACATTTTCATCGAAATAGGTTTGGAGGGGAGGGGGGGTGGGCTGGCGAAATGCACCTGACTCGAACCGGAACTGAACTGAAAACCGGAAAGAACCGTTATTTGGGTCGGAACGAAACCCGGAAACTAATATCGGTTTATTTCAGTTCGATATATCTTGAAATTCGATTCAATCATTTGCGTCATGCAAAGATCCAAGGTAGTCATTGGAAGCATGAAACGCGTGCATTAAAAATTCCACGGCAGTGGAGTTCCGACTTCAAGGCTAGAGTTGCATTCCCACACCTCTCCCTTAAGGGAAATTTTCGAACTTTTTTTTTTTTTTCAAACGGGGGTGTTTGTACGACTTTTTGAAATAAACAAACACAATTATTTTAATCACTTATAAGCACTCCTCGCACTGTTTAAAGGGGTCTTGTACTCTATAAAAATGATGCAAGTTGAAAATAAGTTCTTTTATGTATAATCGTCTATATTTATAAAAATGTTTTATTTCCATGTAGGACATTTGAATATGTCCTATACTGAGTTTGGAGATATGTCCTACAGTGAGTGTCCTTAAGTGAATGACAAATAATAAATTTATTCACTCATTAAAAGCAACTATTTTGTATATGTGGTTCACTGCGTGCAGCCTAACACGCATAAAAATGATTTAACAAACTCAATATTTTTTCTATATACACTTGGATAATACACTATCTGGCCAAAAGTATCCGGACGCCCAGTGGTATGGACTTGGGGCCTCCTGAAGCACATATTAATATGATGTTAGTCCCCATTTCGCATCGATGGCAGTCTGCACACGTCTGGGAAGACTTTCAACCAGTTTTTGATAGGTGGCCATAGGAATTGACTTCTAGGCGTCCACCACAGCTGAAGTGAGTGCTTGGAGTGAGAACGGTCGATTTGGCTATCTGCGTAATGTGTGCTCCAGTTCGTCCCAAAGGTGTTCTATGGGATTTAGATCGGGGCTCTGAGAAGGCCAGTCCAGTATTTGAACGCCCATTTCATCTAACCACGTGTGTGTAAGCCTCGATGTGTGAATGGAGCAATTATCCTGCTGGAAGACAAATGGGCCTTCCCCGAAATATTGCCCCAGATTTGGGAGTGCAGCATTGTCTAGATTGTCCACATACATCGCAGAGTTCATGTTTCCTACCATAGGAACTAACGGACTCGGGCTAAACTAGGAGAAACACCCCCACCATTATACTGCCACCACCAAACTTAACAGTCGGCACAATTCAGTCGCGCAAAAAACGTTCGCCGGGCATCCGCCAAACTCAGGCGCGTCCCTCCGACTACCAGACTGTGAAGCGAGATTCATCACCCCAAAGAACAGTCTTCCACATGTCCGCAGTCCAATGACGGTGATCTCTGCAATATTGCAATCGATGTTTCGCATTCTGTGGAGTGATGTTCGGCTTGTGAGCGGCTGCACGACCATGGAATCCCAAGTTGCTTAACTCTCGACGGACAGTCCTGCTGCTAACACTAAAGCCTGATGAACTTTGGAACTCCTGAGAAATTTCCACCAACGAGGACTTGCGATTGTTTTTCACTAACTTTTTCAGAGTTCTGAGGCTGCGCTCACTAAGTTTTTACGGCCTACCCATCCGTTTTTCTGCACTTTCACTGCCTCGATGTTTCTACTTCACAATTACATCACTCACAGTGGATTTAGGATTCTCTAGAAAGTCCGCAATCTCACGAACTGATTTCCCACAAAGATGGCATCCCACTATACTGCCATAATCAAACTCACTAAGCTCCTTTGACTTACTTATTGCTTCACAAACGCATACATACAACCTCACAAACCACTACCGATATTTTTATAGCTTTCGATTACGCATCAAATTGTGGTACCCACCAAAACCACATTTTTTAGGGGTGTCCGGATACTTTTGGCCAGATAGTGTACATAATTAAAATGACCTATTCTTATACAAATATTGCATAAAGAAAAATAATAATTAATTATTTGACAAGATGAGAGAAAATTTTATGTATACAGTGCGTACCGTTTGCAAATAAATCCTGTCCGAACAATTTTCTCGGAAACATGAGTGAACGATCTCTGAACGTGCGCGGTAATGGATGTTTCGCGACCTTCTGCTGCTTGAGTGTTCCCCAGTCCCACCGAGGGGTACTGAGGTTTTTCATCCATCAAAATACATATTTTATGCTAAAAATCATCATCTTGACGAGTCCGCATGTTGCCGTGTGCAAAACTTGAGTACACGGCATGTAGGTCATGGCCGTTTCCAAAATTCCTGGAATTTTTTAGGCCGGACAATCCAGAGTCTACTGTACTTATATTCCATGGAAAAATCGCCGTGCGGGTTTTGGGGAAGGCATTGATACCGGTCTTTATTTTTTATATATTCATCATAGACATTTATAATGGACTACAAAATTCTAAGAATAAATTAAGTAAAAACAAATTTAAGCTGAACGGTTTTATTGAAAATAAATATTAAAATGATGTAGATAATGTACTAAAAGCTAAAAAATAATTCGATAAGTCCTAGGTACCAGTCATCAAACCACTCCCCTCATCAATCTAGTTCTAGGGCATTGATCAGACAAAAAAAAATTAAATCGCAGGGCATACCTGAGTAAATAGGTAAATGGCATTTATAACGATATAGCGGTTGACTTCATAGACCCATTTCTCAAAATTGTATTTCCTTTGGAAATGTTACCGCCCTCCGTTTAGTGCTGTCATGCCCGTCTTCCCTGGAGGGGGTGCCCGAAAATCACATAGCCTTTATACTGTGCAAATTTGCTCCAATGAAATAAAATAGTCGTGAAATTTGTGCATTTTTGTTGTATTTATGTGTATTATGATTTTGTAATGGCAGAATGCATATCGTTTTCTTTCCTTTCAGTAAATGGACCCATTTCTGAAAATTCTATTTCGTTTGGAAATATTACCGCCCTCGGTTTAGTGCTGTCATTCCCCTCTTCCCTCGAGGACATACCTCATAATCACATACCGGTTATACTGTGAAAATTTGCTCCAATGAAATAAAATAGTACTTAAAATTATGCATTTTTGTTGTATTTATGTGCATTATATCGCGCGTATTATATTTTTGATATGGCAAAATGCATATCTTTATAAATGGATCCATTTCTCAAAATTCTACTTCCTTTGAAAATGTTACCCCCCTCCGTTTATTGTTGTCATGCCTATCTTCCCTCGAGGGCGTATCCCATAATCACATAGCATTTATAATGTACAAAATTGCACCAATGAAATAAAATAATAGTTAAAATTGTGCATTTTTCCTGTATTTATGTGCATTATATCCCGTGTATTACATTTTTGAAATGGCAGAATGCATATCTTTATAAATGGATCCATTTCTCAAAATTCTACTTCCTTTGGAAATGTTTCCGTTCTCCGTTTAGTGCTGTCATTCCCGTCTTCCCTCGAGGGCGTGGCCCATAATCACATAGCCTTTATACTGTGAAAATTTTACTCCCATAAAATAAAATAGTAGTTAAAATTGTGCCTTTTTGTTGTATCTATGTGCATTATATCTTTCGTATTATATCTTTGTAATACGAAAGATATAATGCACATAGGCATGGCACAATGGCAGAATGCATATCATTTTCGTTCCTTTCACTAAATAAACCCATTTCTTAAAATAGTATTTACTTCTGAAATGTTACCGCCCTCCGTTTAGTGTTGTCGTGCCCGTCTTCCCTCGAGGGCGTACCCTATAATGACATAGACTTCATACCGTGAAAATTTGCTACAGTGAAATAAATTAGAAGTTATGCAGTTTTGTTGTACTTATGTGTATTAAAAGTGCGTATTCAATTTTTTAGTGGTAGTATGCATATTATTTGTCGTTCCTTTCAGTAAATGGATCCATTTCTCAAAATAATATTTCGTATGGAAACGTTCCCTCCCTCCGTTTAGTGTTATGATGCAACTCTTAATTCGAGGGCGCGTACCTCATAATGGTATAGCTTTGTGGATCAAAAATGTCATTTCAACACCCCGTTTATTAATCAAAAAAGACGTCATGGTTATTAGTTTTAACTGATGAACTCTCTGACTAAGGCATTTATACTCTAGAATTTGAGCGATTTTTTAAAAGAATTAATTAAAGCTCTCAGATCTGATTGAATAATGCCATTTTGTCTAATTTATTTTCATTTTTCAGTAGAGGTTTAATTTGGGATTTAAAAAAAAATCTCAATCGTTAAGTTTTCGATTTTTTTTTTTTAATATGGCATAAATTAGGACATTCATTCGCTGCACGATAGTATAGGTAATTTTTGGGTCCTCAATTGTGCAAGATAAGTCTGAAAGGGTTAAATTTTTTATAACGAATCATGATAGGGAATTTCGCAAACGCTGCAGTAAGTGTTTTGAAGTGATTAGTATGAAACCAATACTATTCGCAGCAGTTCCTTCGGTACTGAAATTGGGACCACCCACATTAATTGCGTAGCTCTGCGGTTTTTCAATTAAATGGCGTTGAAAACTTTCAACTAATGTGTGTGAAAAAACCAGTCTCTTTAGATTAGATAATAGCTGATAATCAGGGCAATTCTAACTAAATCTTTTTTTTTTTTTTCCGGGGAAGGCGAAATTTTCTTAAAGCTGCGGAATATTTGCTTTAATCAACTTACTCAAAAATTTTAGCAGTTGTCTTGTGCCATTAGTGAAGTCTGCAAGGAAAAGAATCGGTATCAGAATTTTTATTTTAAAATTTTGCAACTCAGTTTGTAATTTTGCCAAGCATACTAGTTTAATAATGGAGGCAAAGAAGAAAGATATACAAATATTCCCAATTAGGTGCATACGTATTTTATCACAATTAGTTTACCAAAATTAGAAAATTCTCTACTACAGTTAAATCTCGATACAACGATGCTTAGGGACTCAATAGAATTATCGTTGTATGGAGGGACGTATCGTTATACGGAGGAGAGATTATATTGTATAGAAATCCCGCAGAACCGAAAAATTTTACCGTTATAGAGAGATTTATCGTTGTATCGAATATCGTTATGGCGATGCTTTATTGTATCACTTTAAAAAAAGAAATGGATTCGCCACAATGGGTGGGCACTTGCTCATCAAGCATTTTGCCGCTACTAAGGCCCGAATGACTGGCAATTGCATTATGGGAGCACCCAGTGAGGGGGGGGGGAACTTTACTGCCTAGGAAGGGACGTACAAGGTGACATTCACGCCCAAGCCGGGATTTGAACCCGGACCCAGGCGCGATGAATGGTTCTTAAGCCACAACCTGGGCGCTGAAAAAGAAATGTTAACTCTCGTCCTGTTTGAGAACCTTTTACTGCACGGTTAACAGGTACAGACGTTCAACTACACGCTGTGGAGGAAGAAAAAGCTTCTAGCCTGGTAACTCCAAAAAACCCCTCACAGAGTTCAGTTCAATCATATTCCCTATTAAGTTAGAATTTTGAGGAATCTATCAGAAATAAAACATTATTTTTTTTAAAAATCCTTCTCCCCACAGCAAGTGACCTGTCGAAAATTAAAAAAAAATAAAATTTATTTTGCAAGTAGGCGTTATAATTTTCTTAGGAGGGCGGATGCTTAAAATTAAATTAAATTCCAAATGCCGGAAATAAGAAGGTGTACAAGCGAAAGGGTTAATCCTTGAAAAAATATATTGTTAAAATGCAGTTACAAATGAATTTCGACCAGATCCCTAAGCTTTTCAGATTTTTCGCCCTTTTCTTTAGGTCACGCCCCCAAAATTAGCAATGAATTCTTTTCCTTCTGCTTGTATAAAAAAAAAAAAAACTATTATTTAAATAAATGAAAAAAATTACTGAGCACTGTAAAACTGCAAATAGGAAAATTTTTCATTGCGTTTTATTTAAGCACAATACAAAATGAGTTTCTCTAAAAGATTGAGTCATTACTCTAGGGATTTATTGAGAAAAATGGGGCCACCTATATTTCTTCTATGTTTATTGAAATTTTTTCTTTCCTTTTTTGTCGAGCTTAAAACTCTGTCTTTCTCTTCCACAGAAATTTATAACCATTCTTACAATTGAAGTGGGCGTAAACTGGGGAAGTAGGTTTCCGCCTACATACGCACTTATTGCTCACTTAATTAGATTTTATGCTGATTTTATTATTTTAATAAAATTCATTATTGTTTGGAACGATGACAATGCATTATCTAATTTTTTAATTGAACCTTTTGTTTACCGTTTGCGGAGCTTCAAAGTATGTGTTCAGGACGGGATTTAGGTCCTGCATCCATGACATAGGACAAATTAAAATCATGCACTCCCTCATGTTACTTTGATGTTTACATGTCCATGCGTACTATTAATGCGTTGACAGTTTTTTTTTAAAATGTATTCTAGAGAAAAACATTAAATAAAAAACCAAGGGCAATAAGTAGCAAAATTTTTTGCATGTTCTTTAATGTTTATATAAAGTAAATTTTTCAACATAAAATTCAAGTTCATGTGATTGGGGGAGGCATCCACAGTCACTCGCCCAGCCAAATGGCTTATAAAGTTGGGTGTGACCAGTCTCGAGGAAATGAATGTAATCGTGGATAAATACTCTTTACAAAAAATTAAGGGGAGGGGCGAAAATGGTTTGCATCAGCTCAATACCGCCCGTGATTTAAAAAGAAAGAAAAGAAAATGCCACTCTACGGACAAATTAGTAACGCGGCCCTGTTTGTCTTTCCTACTTATCGAAGTATTGAAATTCATAAACTTTTGTTGCAATAGACGTGCTCGTAAACATCGGGAAGAGGTTTCCACCTACATGGCCAAATACTGTTCATGTTTCAGATTTTATTACTCCAGCAGAATTCATCGCTCCTTTAAAAAATGATGATGGGTTATTTAAATTATTATTATTATTATTATTTTTATTTATTTATTTATTTTTTTTTACGTTTTGTGGAGCTTAAAACTGTGTTTCTTGACCACCGAAATTCATACCTTTTTCTTACAATGTATGTGGGCGTAATCATAAGGAAGAGGTTTTCGGCTACATGAGTTATCGCTTGGTGTCAAGTTCTTCAGGATTCGGATTTTATTATTTCAGGAGAATTCAACATTACTTTCAAAAGGTCACGATGTATTATTTAAATTTTTTGTGTACTGTTTGTGAAGCTTAAAAAAAGTGTTCCTTACCCACATTTAGAGATGCTCCTTCTTGCAATTAATGTGGGCGTAAACACCTGGAGAGAGTTCCTGCCTACAAAGTGCATCCGCTTGCTCTCTTAGAACAGTTCCATTTAAAAACACTGCGCTTAAAAAAAAAAAAAAAAAATTCATGTCCTGACACCATTCCAGCTGATTCTTATTAATGACCTCCTGAATCCGAACATGACTTCCATTTTGCCCCATCACTTACCATTTACGAGGGATACCCCCATTTTTTTATCACTTTTCAGTAACTTTTCATGATGTATTTTATTAGTAGAGGGAGAAGATATTTTAGAGATGCTCGATCTTGCAATTAATGTGGGCGTAAACACCAGGAGAAAGTTCCCGCCTACAAAGTGCATCCGCTTGCTATCCCTCCTCCACCCATAAATTCAGAACTATTATCTAATAAATTGTAATAGAGAATAAAATCTAATAAATAGCATTATAGATGTAATTTATATAATAAAATACTTTATCTGTTAGTAGCTTTCCTCTTATATCCTGAAGAAAATTCTCATACCACTGACGAAGAGCATTCCGACAACATGTTCGCATTGCACTTCGCTAAAAATCTGCTGGGTTAGCCAGGTACCGCAGCGCGTAATCACTGGCTTTTGGGGGGTTTAGGAACTCGTACATATTTATCTCTTCAGTTATGCGGAACAGCGGGGAATCGTTTTTCGGCTGCAACTTTTGTTTCACATAGTTTGCGAAATAAAATTTCTCCATCTGTAGGAAACACATTTTCTGCGAACTCCGAAATAAACTTCCGTAAATGGCAATATTTAGATGGCTTGATTTTAGGCATTTCATTAAACACTATCGATTCTATCACTATACAAAGTAAAATTGTCATCACCTATACTTTCTAGCTGCAGACTGACTCAGAAGGTTTAGGAACAAATTTCCCTTCTTTTGACCTCAAAATCACAGTTTTCCCCTGTCGAAGAAAAATCTACTGAATGACTACAGCGACGTCTAGATTTAACATAACAAATAAACTTAATCATGGAGTTGAATATTCTTTTTATAAATCGTTTTAGAACAATTGCAATATTATTTTGACTTCACTATGTTTAAATAATTAATAATTATTCACATACGTTTTTTGTTTTAATGGGAAATGTTTGCAGGATATATTGAAATTTACTAAATAAAATGAAAAACTATTAGAAAAATCTTACATGACCCCAAATTAATAAAAGTATCATAAAATACAAAATAATGTCCCAAAATTTATAAAAATGCCCTAATACACAAAAAAGCTAAAAAGAAGAAAATATGCAAAAAAAAAAAAAAAAAAAAAAAAATGCAAATGTTATTAAAAACCTGGGCTTCATTGATAATTAATAAATTCACGTAAATAATTATTGATTAAATCGAACAAAATCCAACACGCGGAGAAAAGCGTGTGTCGCTGATGTGTACCGTACGCATGTACCAGCGTTGTCACGTTGCCGCCTGTGTGTGCACTCCCTCTCTCCTTTTAAATTTTAAATGTGCACACAAATCGAGCGAGAAATTTGAAATGTAATTAAAATAAAAAACAAAAAATTTCCAATGCTAACCCAATGAAAATTGCATAAAAATGTGTACCAACGTACAAAAATATGTGAATTTGTGAGAATATAAATAAATGTGCAATATCCTTTAAAAAACATTTAAAATTTTTTCTACGAAGAATTTCAATGTATAAAAATATGAATAAATGTTCATAAATGTTTATTTTTTAAAAATATAAACACAGTAATGTGTGAAAACGTGTTTATTTGTATTAGTATAGAAACCCAGCAAGCGCACACACGTTTAAATTACGTATTCCCGATGTCGAAATGTCGAAAATAGGTCGAGGAAAAATTACAGCAAAAAATAGCGTTTAAAAGAGATCAACCATACATTGTGTTGTCGACGTCTTAAAGAGCCGTTCGATTTTGGTCAGGGAGGCGGCTATGTTCGACTGTTAATGTTGGTCGCCCTCAGGAGGTCTATGATCCGTCAATACATCGCCGATTTTCCGCTTATGGCTTTGGCGGTCTAAAGAGACCCCCCCCCCCCAGCCAGCCAAGAAGAAACACGCGATGGAGCATCGAGAAATTTTTTCAGCTTAGTTAATAGTCAGTTGAACGTCGAATAAACAGTGCAGGGGAGACAGAATTTACAGGGTCCTTTCTCACGACCTTTGACATGTCCACCCCAACCGTTTTCTCAGAAAACAGATGCTTTTTTTTTCTTTTTTGTGTGTGTATTCGTTCATGGTTCGCGTGGCTCGTACTTCGCAGTTTTTTATGCAAGGGCAGAACTCGCTTCAGCGTGTAGTCAATGGCTGAGCTCCGCTACACAGAACAGTAAAATTTCCATAGTTTTAACTATAAAAGTGGATATTTTTCAAGTATCTCTTGGAATATTTTTCAAGTTCAATGCTAACACGATTTATCGTTAGCTTGGCATATTAATAAGTTTGTCTGGCTCTCTTTAAATTGTGTTGGCCGGTGATGTTATTAAAGTTTATCGGGGTAGCTACAAATTTTAATTCCAGCCATCAAAATTTTAGAGGTGAGTTAAGTAATTATTTAACTAATAATTATGTGCTTTGTTTCTTTTATTCATTTTCTTTTTAATTGCTAATTATAAGTCTTCTTATTTGTATTATAGAGTGAAATATAAAGGTACAATTGGCATAAAATCAACTGTTTACCTTAAGCATATGAAATATTTTTTCTCATTATAAGCACAAATTTACTTAATGTAAACTTACTATAACAAAAGTCAACTTATTATTGCATTATGCCATAACTTACAATGAAACAGATTAAAGCACTTTATGCAAAGTTTTTTTTTTCTTTTTCAATTGTATACTAATATGTGTGCATTTAGTATGTAATTTAAACCTATTTGGAGTAGTGAAATTGAACAAATCAAAGAATTAAGAGAGATAAATAAAAAACTGTTTGTGTAATGAAGTAGACAAAATTTTTCTCGTGGGAGGGTGAGAGGGGGGGGGGGATTTGTAGATAGAAAACTTCTTCATATTTTATTACAGGAAAACTATAATGAACTATTGAGATAAAAAAGCAGGCTTATTCGTCTAATAGAAGTGGTTCCTTGACGATTTCGTCGAATCCTGACAGTTTATAAACGTAGTAATTATGCCGGAATTCCAGACATTTAGAGAATATGTCAGTCACACACCATTTACATACGTCGTGAAAGCATGGAAATTCAAACTTCTTGTCGGGTGCACATGCCGTTTAAAAGGAAACACTCTATATTTCTAAATATAATACATTATACTACTAGTTGTTAGCTAATGAAAAGCAATTTTGAATTAAATGATTAGAAATAACAAGTTTTAAATTAACTTCTAATCGTTTAGATAAAGTTATAAAATTTATATTCATAAAAGTTTGAACATATACAAAAATATATTAAAGTTAAAATATAATCTTGATTTTTAATTTAACAGATAAGTAACTCGCACGAACAACTTATGTCACTAATTTACATTTTAGAGGGTTTCCATTTTTTCCCCCGGTACATTTTATTAATCGTTTTGGCTGTATTAGGTATTTTTAATAAAAGGGTGCAAAAAATTATTTAATCTACTCTTATAAACTATCTAAATATTTTCATATATTGGTTAAAAAGTAATCTTTTTTATATAAAATAAGTAAATTATATTTACTGTTAGTAAAATTGCATTTTAAACTGTATTCCTTACTTAACTAAATTTACTAATATTTTATTTAATTTTTAAGTTACTTTTTCACCATCTTTCACCAATATATGAAGATATTTGGATTGTTTATAACATTGAATTAAACAGCGTACCCACCCCCGCCTTTTATTAAATATACCTACAGTAAAAACAATTCATAAAATGTACCGGGGGGAAAAAGTAAACCCTTTAAAATGTAAAATAGAGACATAAGCTATTTATGCAAGTTACTGATCAATTAAATTCAAAAAATCAAGATTATATTTTTCTTTAATGTATTTTCTCTGTGTTCAAATTTTTATGAATGTATATTTTACAACTTCATCTAAACGACTAGAAGTTAATTTAAAACTTGTAATTTTTGCACATTTAATTAAAAATAACTTTTTATTAGCTAACTAACTAATATTAAAATGTATTATATAGAAATATAAAATGTTTCCTTTTTAAACGGCCAAAGTTCACAAGATCAGAACAGTTTGAATTTCCATTCCTTCACGACGTATGTAAATGGTATTTGTCTATTCTCTGAATGTCTGGAATTGCGGCATAATTACTACGTTTATAAATGGGCAGAATTCGACAAATTCTGCGAAGTCTTTAAAGAACGACTTCTATTAGACGAATATAAGCCGGTTTTCTCTGTCCTGTTGGAGCGATTCGACAAGGTATAACGTAAAATCAACCACTATGAGCTGAATTTTATAAGCGAATTCCGAGAATCTGTCTCCCTTCGCCGTTATAGCGACGAGTGTTCGACCAATATCGGGGATTTTCTCTTCCTGGCGGTCACCCTTTTCCATTCTTACGCCGTAGTTAAGCGAGATTGTTATCTCTCACGGTCACCCCTCGCGGGTAATACGCCGTCGAGAAGTTCAGCGCTCGACGGGCAAACAGGTGGACATATCCAAGGATTTTTAACGTCGATGATTACGTCGAAACTACGTCGACGGCGACGTTAATTCGATGTATCGTGGCTGGCTGGGAAAGCTTGACAAGAAGTTTTTACTTCTGACGTGTTTGTGATGCTACAACTGACTATTTTTTATTTATTTACTTTTTTGCGTATATTAAAGGGCGCCAAAGTAAATACAATTTCTCTATATTAATAATAAACTCTTGCCCCTTTCTCTCTATAAAAAAGCGACTTTTTTTTTTTTTTTTAAGTTAACATTTGATAAGTAAATGTTGAAAGGAAGATAACACTTACACTTTATTTCGATACAGGGGAAAGAGCATGGGGCAAAAGTAAAAATATAGGGCAAATCTGTACTGAAGACTGAAGTAAGGCAGAACGGATCCCAAAAAAAGATGTCATTATAGCCTAAAAAAAAATTTAAATAGCACCAAATTTATATCAACATTTAGAGTATCAGCATCAAAGCACCAGAAATTAATATGAGTACTTTTAAATATATAAAATAGACTTTATATGACAGCAGCATGAATGAAGAAATTCCGAAAAAATTAAAAAACGCGGAAGAACGTTATAGGCAGTTCTCCGCGAACGTTTTAAAATAGAGTAGCGAATTTGACCACCACGAAATGTCGATCACACACTAGTGATACGTATTTCCCAATGTATTATTTAAATTTTTTGTTTACTGTTTGTAAAGCTTAAAAAAATGTTTCTTACCCACATTTAGAGATGCTCAATCTTGCAATTATTGTGGGCGTAAACACCAGGAGAAAGTTCCCGCCTACAAAGTGCATCCGCTTGTTCTCTTAGAACAGTTCCGTTTAAAAACACTGAGCTTAAAAAAAAAAAAAAAAAAAAAAAAAAAAATTCATGCCCTGACAGCAATCTAGCTGATTCTTATTAATGACCTCCTGAATCTGAATATGACTTCCAGTTTGCCCCATCACTTACCATTTACGAGGGATACCACCCATTTTTTATCACTTTTCAGTAACTTTTCATGATGTATTTTATTAGTAGAGGGAGAAGATATTTTAGAGATGCTCGATCTTGCAATTAATGTGGGCGTAAACACCAGGAGAAAGTTCCCGCCTACAAAGTGCATCCGCTTGCTATCCCTGCTCCACCCATAAATTTAGAACTATAATCTAAATTGTAATAGAGAGTAAAATCTAATAAATAGCATTATAGATGTAATTTATATAATAAAATACTTTATCTGTTAGTAGCTTTCCTCTTATATCCTGAAGAAATTTCTCGTACCACTGACGAAGAGCATTCTGACAACATGTTCGCATTGCACTTCCCTAAAAATCTCCTCATTTAGCCAGGTACCCCAGCGCATAATCACTGGCAAGGGGGGGGGGAGGGAAAGCAAGACCTTGAGCTGTAGACTTAAAACATTCTTTCCAAAGATTGAAAAGTAAAAAGGCAGGTTGTCTAGATTTAAGAGTCTGTGTATGTCCTTCTACCGGTGCTGATGAAGGTACCTATTTTTTCGATCGAAACACGTGTACACTTTGATAAGTAGAGGAGAGGGGGGGGGGTATTATGGAATACCATTGGCATTTCTAACTCTCACTTTACAGGTTTTTGAATAAAATCTCCAAAATCGTCATGAATACATACTATAACTAATGGTATTGTTCTTATAGGAAAAAAAAAATATATTTTTTAAAAATGTACGAATGGATTATAATATGGAATAGGTTGTTTAAACCGTTGAAAAACTAACTATACTTCATAAAAGTTATTTTTAACTATAAAGCCACATTTTTGAGACTATGCTCAAGTCATTTCGTCTTCGAGTCTATTTAGATAAATGACAGTTATAATCTTCTTTCTCTTCTACGGTACAGTCACGGTAAGCTCAGAGAGAAAATCTGAAGCATTGAATCCAAATTTCACTTCATTGATCTCTGTAGAATTTTCTGGAATTCTTAGATCCATTACACTAATACTTACACTAATACTAATTACAATAATATTCCATAATGCCCGTCACGCCATCTAAGGAAATGAACCTTTAAACGGATGGGCAAAACACTGCCAGTTAAAAATCAACCACAGTACAACAAACTACCATTCTTTTAGTGTACATTATGCGCAACATCCATGTTCAAGTCACTTGTACACTAGTACGTTAAAGTGCTAGAAAACTCATCTGCAAAAACTGTTGGAAATCACAAAACTCACTTTGTTCTGTAGAGAATGGTACGAAAACAACAAGAGGTTCACTCTCACTAGGCCCGTTTACATGTGAAAATGGAAAATCCCGGGTTAAAGCGGAGTACAGGGGAAAACTCGCAATGCATCATGGGAAAGCGGGGTTGACTCTTGCATTAACCCTCCTTTCGACCAGGAATCTTTCTATCCCGCATTTCCCCCCCCCCAAGTAGGGGAAGCGGGGTAGAAAGCAGTGCAAGTCCCGGGATTTACTCCGCATATTTGCACATGTAAACGGGCCCATTGAGGCGTGAAACGGGAATCTTTCTTGAGCAGTTCGCGTCATTCTCACGTGACAACAGCACCTAACCGTCACCCTCGTTATCTCAGGCCGCGGCGCTTGTCAGTGACGTCAGCATTAGGAGGGAGAATCCGGAGAATGAACCACTGCTTGAAATTTGCGCGCGTATGATTTCGCGGCGCAGAAATAGTTTGTTGTAGTAGCTTTCAACAGATAATATAAATTAATAAAGGACTATTAAATGAATATCGCAAATCGAAGTTTTTAAAGTTATGTTCGCTTTTTAATAGCAGTATTACAAATAATTAACTAGTTATTAGTTTTTTAACAACAGTTACATTACAAAGGCGGTTCTCTAAGAAAGAAAAAAAAAGTCAAAATTTAAAAAGGGCTTTATAAAATCTAATGTTAAAAAAATAACTTATTTTTTTCCTTTAGTCATCTAAAATAAAAATATTATAAATGATGTGTATGTATGAGTGCATATATATATATATATTTCACTTGATTAAGTTGTAATCACACATAACACAAATGATGTAAATAAGTTTTATTTCCAGAAACCATACATATCGCAACACACAAATATTAGTGTATTGTTAAAAAAAATAAAAATTGAGACAAACATTAATAACTTAGAAAAAAGAACTTGTGTCAATTCAAAATTGAAAAGCAGCAATATTTTTATATAGAGAGGGTCAAAGAATATAAAATCAATCTAAAATTAGAAAAATACTGATTAAAATAGTGTGTATATAATATGTATGCACACACAATTATTTCTAGAATTGTTTTCTGAATTTTAATAGACTATCGAAAAATGATGACAGATGAATTTAGGAATTAAAAGTAAAGCACTAAAAACTTGAAATAACTAATTTTTCTCATAAAATATTGCTTAAAATAAATTTCCAGTTTCTTTGCAAATAAAAATTTTTAAATAATTATATGTTACCTGTACAAAGGCAGAAAAGTTAAGAGTGCACAGAACTTTTCTTTTCTTTTCTTTTTGGTCACTTGACAAAAAGTCAAACAGAACTAAATAAACACTGTATATATCAATTTACATAAGTTTTTCAAGTTTACCAACAGCTCAATTACTTAAAAAAATTTAAAATATTTCAGCCTAACATTTTCTGAAACTACGAGAACATTTATAATCTATTTCTTATAAAGGCAACTATAGATTTAAAAAAAGATTTAGGGGGTTATAAAACAAAATTCTTCACTTACCTATTAAAAGAAAACTCAAATTTTAATCTTATCCAGATCCATCAGAAGACTGCATCAATCCTACTACATTATAGCCACAGTATCATAGATGATAATTAAAAAATTGCAAAATCCACTAACATAAAAAGATCCTTAGAAAGATCCCATAGCAAAATTTATGGGATTACCCATCATATTTCTTTTAATCATACAAGTCTAACAAAGGAAAGCATATATGTATTCTCCTACACTAAAAGTATTTTAGATATAATTAGAATGATGCTCATCCCTTACTGAAAGAGCAATACGAAAACACACAATTTTCAACTTCAGATATTTTCATGCAACAAATATGTTCACTGATATGTTTATGCACAGGGGAAAAAAAGAACTGATTCTAATACACCTTTGATATCGAAATTGTCTTATCATTTGAAAGAAACTTTGATATTCAAGGGTATATATTTCTCTCCCCCCCCCAAAAAAAAAAAAAATCATACTGCCAGTACAAATGCTTTATCAAAGAGCAAAATGCAATATCAAAATTAATTTATACTAGCTGGATTCTCTAGAAGGTGATCACAGAAGATGACAATCAAGATGCAATAAAAAATATTGAAAAATTTCAATTCAAAATTCACTGAGGATAATTTATGAATTGAAAACAAAGCCACTTGTAAAATGCTTTTAACTATCAAAATTGTCTTTCAAATGAAAGCATGACTTTTTCTTGCACAAAACAATTCATGAAACTCATCACAGTGTGCACACACTTTGTTGAGGAACAAAGTGCAATTTCAGAACTATTTTTACTAAATAGATTCACTAAAACGTGATCCCAGTTCATTTGCAATCATGATGCACTATTAAATAATTACTTCAAATCATAAGACTGAAGCAATTCAAATTAAAGTTCACTGAATTAATGCAGTGATAAAAAGATAGGTGCTTTTAAAAGTATTTCTAAATTTTGTTTTGCATGAGAGCATGGATTTCTCATGTAGAAAAAAAAATACTGATGAAACTGTAAGTGCAGTGTGCACACTTTGCAGAAGAGCAGAGGTAAATTTAAGAATTTGTACTGAACTGGCTAGATACTATAAAAGATGATCCAAGTTCATTCGTAATCATGATGCAAAAAAATAATAAAATTTTAATTATTATAATTCCTATAAGAGTTCACTGAATTTATGCAGCAATATGAAAAAAAGCTGCTTTTAAAATATTTTATAATATCACAATTGTCTTTCAAATGAAAGCATGAGAGTTCAAGTTAACGAGTTTTAATTGATAGTGACTACAGACACTTAGTCGAAGAGCAGAAAGCCATTTCAAAATTAATTTGTTCTCACTGGATACTTTAACTGGGGATTACAGTTAATTCACAATCCTGATGCAGTATCAAATAATGACTTCAAATTATAATATTGAAAATCAAATTAAAGTTCACTGAATTTATGCAGTGAAAAGAAGAACGTGCTTTAAAAATAATTTTTAATACCATACCACAGTTGTCTTTTAAATGTAAGCATAGATGTCTATTGCAGAAAAAGTGTAATCAGAGTTCAAGTTAATGAGTTTGTATTGATGAGTGACAACAGACACGTAGTCGAAGAGCAGAAAGCCATTTCAAAAATAATTTGTACCGACCAAATACTTTAAAGGGTGATAACATTTCCATTATTTTCATCATAATAATCCGCAACTTTTCTTATGTCAGAGTCACGAAAATCTGCTTCACAAACCTAAAATAAAAATGTAAATTGATACATTAATATTGAAAAATTTTCATAATTAATTACATTCAAAACAAGCATGCAAAGGCAAATTCCTATTGCTATGTGCCCCCTCCTAGTAAACATGGTAATTATGTTTGCAAAAATGTGGTCACCAAGTCCTGGCGATTTTCGCCAACCATCCATAATTTTTGTTTTTATGGCAACTTGGGTGGTATGTAAATATTTGACCAGAAGTATTTTAAGGTAACCCGGCCTTAACGACGCCAACTAGGTTAAAAAAAAATTGCGAAAATGTCGACAGTATAATACACAAGTACCGAAGATTTTTAAAAATGCAATGTATGAACATCAATCATATGATTGGTATGCAGTGTTATTACATTTAGATATGGAGTACTTAAGATGGGTACAATAAAGGTATGATTTGTTTCATTTTTATGATAAGTATTTTACTTTATTTTTTAAATTCAGTCATTTTTTTCATTGCATTAGTATCCGAAAACAAATAAAAAATTATTGAATGTTTCAGCTATACTTCTTTTCATGTATACATTGTTTATATAATAATGGTTATCATACTAAATTATGCAGTAATCTTAATTTTAAGAATATTAGGGACCTTCTTTGACAATGCAACACAAAAAAGAGCTGAAAAATTGATAGGCCTTTTTTAAAGGCAATATTCTCACTATGGCTTCATTTATTTGTTTTACACTTTTTAACACGCTTTTATTAGCTTCACCTGTATGTATGTTTTTAACCGACTCCTTTCAACTCGATTTTGACCCATTTTAAACGGTCAGATTTAATTTAAACTTTGTACATAAATCAAGGATCGATGACAATACAATAATTTGATAAGTTTATCCCATTGTACTGATTTTAGCACGCTTTTATTTATGAGCTTCACCTGTATGTATGCTTGAAACCGACTCCTTTTAACTCAAATTTGGCACATTTTAAACGGTCAGATTTAATGTAAACTTTGTACATTTATGAAGAACCGGTGACAATACAATAGTTTTATAAGTTTATCTCATTATCCTGATCAGGATCGCCAGGATTAAATAATTTCCTCATTTCTTATCCTGATTGAAAGTAGAACACTTCCAAAGATTGCAATCTTAAGAAAACCTTTTTTTACTGTGGCCGTGATCGTATAGTGGTTAGTACATTGCGTTGTGGCCGCAATAACCCAAGTTCGAATCCTGGGCACGGCAATATTTTTATTTTTACAAAATATCGTGATCCATCACATTATGGAAGAGTTGAGTACAAGAGCATGTTAAGGCCATTCTTTTTAACACGCTTTTATTTGTGGATTAGAGACCTATTTTCCCTTTTTAGTGAGGAAGGTAGCATTTAACTGCAGGCTGATTAATACTTTGGTACATAGCAGGGGCGTAGTAAGAGGAGGCCTCAGGGGGCTGCTCCCCCCCCGAAATGGGACCCTTTACTTAGCTTACAATTGAACTTTAGCTTTAACCCTTAAATGCATGAATTTTTTTCTCGTTCGCACGATAGCCACGAGTATAAGTTAAATTTCTTATATCAGTTTTATGAATAACTAATTCATTTCTCCAAGGACAAACAGTTTGAAAAAATTATGTGAAACTTTTATTACTCACGATATGAATCATATAAATCATTCCATATGAATGAATCCATATGAATCATTTATTATTAAAAAATACTATATTTTATATATGAAACTGACATAAGAAATTTGGCTTCTACTCTAATCCGGCACTGAAAAATACGATGCATATATGCATCGCTATGCATTGAAGGGTTAAATTTGATACTCAGCCCACCTCCAAATAAAATCCTGGCTTCGCCACTGGTGCACAGTGAAAATAAATTATCTCACAGTTTGTACTTTCCAACTTAGTGTTCCTTGGTGTCTTATGAGAGATATCGAAAGTTAAAAATAAATTTTAAATACATACAGTTTAAAAAAAAAACTAAAATACACACTTTTATAGCAAATCGAACTAAAAAGTGAAAAATAAAAATATAGTTTAAAAAAATCAAAAAACACGCTTTAGTGATAGATTGAACTAACTAAAAAATAATTCTTAATATAGAAATAAATTAATGAACGAAAAATAGTATTATTGTGAAAAAAGCGTGGGATGCTCCATATATCAGTTCTTGAGAATATTCGATCAGTACGATTAGTACAAAAATGATACAAAAAAAAATCTGATGTGTACAACACATGACTTCCTTGCACGTCTATTAAATCAAAAATGTTTTCTACGCACTTCCTCTAAACTTATTTGTTTGAAAGAGATAAAATATCAATAATAGTAAGGTTTAGCGATTTCTATCCAAGTATTTCGATATCGCCAAGCTGAGTTCAATTTGAAACATTTCCTTCTGACACTTTATTTGGCGATATTTCACGAAAAGCCGACAAACTTGAGATAGTTTGCGAGATTTTGGGGATAGCCAAAGTAGTCATTGACCAAGGACTTTCAATTATTTGAATGCATCCATACACCTTAATGTATTTAAAGTCATTTGGCTCACCCTGTAAATAAATTCCCAGTGATTGCTGTCAAAAAAGATATTGAAAACAGTTGGTATTATAATATAGTTCTAAATACAAAAGTTTAAAATTCTACGGGTTAAAGTTTTAGAGTTATACAAAATACGAAATAATTTTTGGGGCCAAATTTGGCGATATTTCGGCGAAACTCGTCAATGTCGACGACATTTGGCGAGATTTTAAGCATGAACCAAACAATGACAGATTATCGCCAAATTTGGCGATATTTCGCCAATACTCGCCAAGAACGATGACAAATGGCGATACTTTGGGCATGGACCAAATGACTGACTATTGCCAAATTTGGCGATATTTCGCCAAAACTCGCCAAGGTCGAAGACAGACGGCGAGTTTTTGGGCATGTACCAAACAATGACTGTCTACAGTTGTATTATATTGAAGATGTCCATAGACATTAAAGTACTAAAATTCTTTTCGGTGGTCCTGTATATAAACTCTCCAGTAGATTGGAACCAAAAATCGAGATACACAACTAGATGTTACAACATTCTTATATATGAAATTTCATAATAGTTTTTGAGATTTGAGAGTTAAATATGCACACACGTACACCAAAAGTCGCCAAGCTTGGCGACTTTTGGCATAGTTCTTGAGGGAGGCACGTGACCGTGGTCGGACCATTACCTAACTTATGTGGTAGGACGGTATTGTGCTTGAAATGGATGAATGCCCCTAAAATTGCCATTGACCGTAATGTATTGGAAATCTTTTGAGTGTTCCTGTAGCAGAACTACAAAGGATAAAGACACTTTTTTTAATGGAGAAATTCATTTTCTAACTCTTTACAGCATACATCACTTCTGAGTCGTTTGAAATAGCCCAATACCTCTAAAAAACGCTTTGATGAATTTCGGCCCATAGAGCGTAATGTATTTCGAATCTTTTGGGCGGTTCTGTAGATAAACTATCCAGTCGAATGGAATCGAAAGGGGAGGTGCACAACTAGATGTTACAGCAATCCTAAATATAAAGTTTCAACATTCTACGCCTAAGAGTTTTTGAGATATGCGAGTTTAATGAGTTTCGGCCCATTGAGCGTAATGTATTTCGAATGTTTTGGGCAGTCCTGTAGATAAACTATCCAGTCGAATGGAACCAAAAGGAGAGGTGCACAACTAGATGTTACAACTATCCAAAATATGAAGTTTCGACATTCTACGCCTAATAGCTTTTGAGTTAGGCAAGTTTAATGAATTTCGGCCCATAGAGCGTAATGTATTTCGAATCTTTTGGGCGGTCCTGTACATAAACTATCCATTCGATTGCCACCAAAAGGGGAGGTGCACAACTAGATCATAGAACAATCCTAAATATCAAATCTCAACATTCTACGACCCATAGTTTTTGAGATATGCGAGTTACATACATACGTACGTACGTACGTTCAGACGGCATGGAAAAACTGGCCACAGCAGACTCGCCGCTGGTCAAAATGAGTTGCAGACGCGTTAATATGATCGTGCATGCTAGCCTACGATAGGATGCATCGAAAAAAATTTTAAAATTAAATTTAGAGGTAGTCAAAATCGGTTTTTTTGTCGAAATTTGGCCCCCAAAATTTTTCGGGATCACATTACTTCCTTATACTACGTACAAGGAAGTAATATAGCACAAAGCGTCCCACGCTTTTTCAGAATAATACTATTTTTCGTTCATTAATTTATTTCTATATTAAGAATTATTTTTCGCTTTTTAGTTAGTTCAATTAATCACTAAAGCGTGTTTTTTGGTTTTTTAAACTATATTTTTATATGATCTGGCATATAGAATTTAAAATGCTTTTTTATTCATTTGGTATTACTCTTTATAACCTTTCCTAGACTTTGCAGTGCTTTTAGGTCTTTCAACTTTGAATGAACAAGTATGCAACAGTTGCAGAATTATACAAAATAAAAAGGATAAAGTTCTTAACTAACAATTACAGTTTACATATTTTAAATGTTTTGGTGGTACTATTTTAGCACTGTTAAAAAAAAAAAAAACTTTTCTCAGACTTTTGCAGATTTGTTTAAATACAGTAATTTTTTTTTTTGAGATACTACACAGTGTTTTTAAATCTTACAAATTCGAATGATTAACAAATCACACACAAATTAGGTATAATAATAATGACTATCATAATAAATTATGCACTAATCTTAAGAATATAAGGAACCCTTCTTTGACAATACAACACAAAAAGAGCTGAAAAATTGATAGGCTTTTTTAAAGACAATTTTCTCACTATGGCTTCATTCATTTATTTTACACTTTTATGATCTGGCATATAGAATTTTCATACAATGTGGGAATTGCAATTACTAGGGCTATGCCATCAAATGTTATTCACTAATCAAATGCTTTTTCCAAATAGTACAACACAAGAGACTGTTTACAGATATAAACAAAATAGTTGTTATATAAATATGGCAATTAATTAAACATTACACTTTGAATAAATCCATATTATGCGCGATTAAAAATATGAGAATATTAAGATGATGTGAATTTCCAAAAATTTGATTTCTTTCAAAAAAAAAAAAAAATTAAAAGTATAAAGAAAGTTTTCATAAGTTTCATAATTGAAATAAAAAAATCAGTTAATCTTAACTGATAATATCAATAATGCTAATTAACATATGGATTTTAAGACACTTATTTAATAAAAATATAACATCTAAAAATCAAACTACATTGCATTTAACTACACAGATGGTCTTGCTTTTGAGTCATCCAAGATATTGAAAAACACACACATATACAAACCATTATGAAGATGTATTAAAACCAAAGTATTTTCGGAGTGTGTGTATAATATCAAATGAACATTTTACATTCACTTTAGCTATAAATATCTTATGAATAATAAACCTCTATTGAAAGATACCACAACATTTATGCATCCATAACAAATGTAAACATGGATACTACAACTTAACAAATAGCACTGCAATATTATTAATATAAGCAATAAAGTTTGTTTTGTTTGCGTGGGAGTAACTATGACTACACTAGAATAAATTAAATGCTCTTAATTTCATTTGTTCGTATGTGCTATTATTTTGTATTAGTATTTCAATAAAGTACTGGACAAAGTACATTATAGAATAATATTGATAGTTTACGAACATACAACTTGTTAATTAGTTAAAATAAAGCTACAATTTTTCAGAATATTAAATGGATAAAAGGTCAAAGAATGAATAGATGTATATAAATAAAACTTACCCTTGAATTTTTTGTGGGAAAGAAGTCTTTCCTTGGGATTGCGTTAATCCAAGCAGCTCGTAGCTTTCCTCCTTTGGAAATGTATAACAAGTTACTTTTGCACTGTGGAACATAACACGTATTCATCATGATTCACAAATTTCAAAACACAGTTTGTTTGTAAATTAACTAAATGAAAACTTCGTAAAAAGAACAACCGAAATGCGAAATGGCGATAACACATGCATATACTAGAGGCCGGCCACGCTAGAGGCAAGAGGTAAAGCTGCTGCGTTCCCTCCTGATGGTGACGTCACAGCCTGTTGGGGGGTGCGTGCCGTGGCCTATCAGATAACGAGTGTGACGACCTAAAGACCATACAGCACGCATAGCTTCTCTGAACGTTAATAGACGTTCAGAGAACCTGTGTGTGCTGTATGGGAGAGCAGAAACCTCGGTATTCCATATTTCCCAACTATTCCAATATGCCCTACTCTCCATTTACGTGCGTTATTTTACAAACTTTTAACTGTGTTCCCTTTTAAAAACCAGTTCCACTTGAGCGTTTTTTGTTAAGGTTGAAAAGTGTTTGAGTTCGGTTTGTCTGTCTGTCCGTTTAAACCGTCCGTCCGTGCAAACCAGGCATGTGCTCCCGTACTAACCCAGTGGTTCTGTTCGGGTCTATATGACCCCCCCCCCCCCCAAGAAAAAAATATTTTATGAACGTATAAATTTTAGCGATATTACTTTCATGAAACTTCTTCCCATTGTTGGTAAATAAATAGTAAAAAATATGTATTTCTAGAAGGATTTATGTTTATTGATTGGCAGCTTATTATGCATATTGTTGCAGAAATACTCTGGGTCATTCCATGGTGACTGACGTTACAATTCGACTACATTTGTAACCTTTGAAATTCACCAGTGGCTTGAAATATATATATTTATTTATTTATTTAAATTGATCAAGAGTATCATAAATAAGTACTATACTGTTATCCATTCTCAATATAAAAAGTCTTTATTATTTTTTTTTAAATTAAGGGAAATCAAAAAACGTGACTGATCTTATACTTTTGTAACATCAGTCACGTTTTTTGATCTCCCTTAATTAAAAAAAAAATACTTCTTATTTTGAGAATGGATAACATTATAGTACTTATTTATGATACTCTTGATCAATTTAAATAAATAAATATATATAGTTCAAGCCACTGGTGAATTTCATAGTTACAAATGCAGTCAAATTGTAACGTCAGTCACCATGGAATGACCCCTCTGCTTGTTTCCTTTGTTCGGCGTTCTACAGGGCCTCACCATGGCACAGTGGCTATGTCACTGGAAATGGTAGACGGCCGAAGTGTGAAGGTCCCGGGTTTGGGTCCCATCGCGCTTCCGTCGACCTAACCGTTCGGAGTTTTCCGTGATTTTCTCCGAAACTTAGCGTAAATACGGGTTAGGACCCCTTAGAAAGACCCCCCACGTAGGGCACCCCATCCATAGGCCTAGATACCTCGTGCAGATAATGGGCCTTAATCCCGCAACTCGTCGTTCTGTAGTCCAGTAGGTGTAGAAAGTTCTAGTAAAGAGTCCACTTATCGGGATGAAACACGAACTTTATGGCTTCTAGAACTTTGTCGAGCGATCAGCTGTAAAAAATCCACAATCTCTATCATCTAGTATAACGTGTTATAACAATCCGTTTAGTACAACAGCGTTCACAAAATAAATACTTCTTCGGGCAAAAATTCACTGGAAATATACGAGGTATTTCGTAAACAGTCCCTCAAGACTCAGCGATGAAGAATTTACCCGCAGCACTTAAGAACAAGGCTTCAAAAAGGCAAGCGAAAATACCGCTTCTATAGCACGATACAATTGACAGCGTAATACAGCGAATACACTCAACGAAGGCTCGATGAGAAACTGAAACTGGGGGGGGGGGTCTGTCATGCCTGTATTTATAGGTAAGAAAGAAACTACATGGAGCTTCCAGAAGAATCTATCTCTCGAAGATTCCACGTAAAGCTTGATTACGTCATAGGAGATAAATATTCGGTTATTATGCATGATAATGCAGAAAAACTAACTTTACAAGCAACTTCGTTGAAATGAGTCCAATAATTTGGAAAACACTTGCACCCATCATAAAGAACAGTAAGGTGTAGGGCAGCGAAGCTGGCCGCCCCTTGGCGGCTAGTTTTTACAGATTCCAACACAAACCTGCCGTTTGCTGCATTGCTCTATCGATCTTTGTTTATGAGATTTTTAATTTTGAAGTCAGGGTGCTATTTGCCGGACCTTTTACATTTCCTTTTTTCCCGGGGGGGTGGGTGAGGTGGTCGCTTCTCCCTTAACACTTTGAGGGGTGAAGTCCCACAACCCTTTCCCAATGCTGAAAAAAGGGCATTCATTGTCATCACTCGACTTAACTACCAGCAAGATAGCGGACGATCGAAACGTAAGGATCTCTCGATCTGTGGCACACGATGAACGTTTCGATCGTCCGCCCTCTTGCTGGTCGCTAAGTCGAGCGATGGCAACGGCTGCCCTTTTTTCAGCATTGACAATCTATCCAGCTGTTCTCGCATTCTTCCATTTTTCAGCCGATGTCAGTGCTGTTCAAAACAATCGTGACCCTATTTTGACAGGAAAGGACGTGCTTAAAAAGTAAAGCATTCTCGTGGAGCTCTGTCACCCGCCACTGTTTTTATAGAAATCGAATCTATTCTTCGTGACTGGTAACAGTCCAAACGTCCGAGTTGGGTGTTCCCAGAGCGGGAACACTGTGCGTTAAAGGGTTAATTCCCGTGGCGTACCCAAACAACCGATAAACGGACAGTAAACCCCGTCGAATAAAGTGTTCCAAGAAGGACACGTGACATAACCGTTCTCCGGACAGTATTATTTCATTCTGGATCCTTCCCTTCTCAGCAACCCTTTTGTGTCATCGTCAACTCATGAAGCGCGGAGAACGAGAGATATCGTGTCCTTTCCCGGGAAACAGACCGAGTTAACACGTCGCCGGAAAAGAGAAGAGGAAGAAGTTTTCTCTTCGCGCGCGCCTGATTTATTTGTGAATGAGTGACACAAACAGGCGTCCGAATTAGGATCTATGCGTACTGCTGTCTTGAGGGTCCTTAATTGGCCCGGGTGTGTATGAACGGCGGGCGTGTCCGAGATGCGAGGCATCAGTACGAACATCAGTGAGCCCTCTTCCACACTGGCGAAGTAAGTTTCACTGTTTCTTATTTCTTTTTCGTCTTGAAAACCTCTGAGCGAGCTTCCATGAAGGAGGGGGGGGTCTGGCCTCGTCTGGCCAGGTCCGATGGGGGGCGAAGATCGAGGCCCCCCCCTAAAAATAGATGCACAACTTTATAATTAGAGTAAGTGGATTATTTATTTATCAGTAATTAAATCTTCACGCAGTGGCGCTGTGGATAAGTCCAGAAACCCCCCAACTCTCGGGGACCCTCGAAGAATCAGCCCCCCCCCAAAAAAAATCACTAAAATAGTTCAATATGGTTTTTAAACACCTAAACCTAATCTGTCGGACCTCTATTGAACAAAGTCACTCAATCCAGGAAAAGAGTTCGCTCTATGGAAAATTCGTTCAATAGAGATTTACCTTTTAAATGCTTTAAACAGCATAAAACTGATTTTAAATTTATAAAAGCTAAATATTATTAAAAAAAACTAGTTATTCACAATTTAAAAAAATAAATAATAGCAATTTGCGGGCTTTTTTTTTTTTTTTTTTACTTTTCAAAAAGAAATCTGCAAGGAGATACAAAAAACGCAAAAGGAAGTCTGAAATGACGCCGCATTTTTGGTTTAAAGTCAATCATTTTACGATGAGATCAATGAATATTAATGTCATTATCGTATTCATTATAATACATAAATTATAAATACATTGCTCGCATTCGTACATGTACACATTTTTCGTCCATAATCGTATATAAAAATATAGTAAACAATCTGCGCTCCTTTAAAAATCTAAAAATGCAGCCGTTCCCTCCGTTTTGGGCGATTTTTCGCTTTTTTCACTTTTATTTTATTTCCGAGAGTCCAAAAAGTGAATCATTTGAGTCACAAAATGGGGTGTCGCGATGGGCATGGACATTTTTTAAGTCACGGTCATCAGGCTTTGGAAGGAAAATGGCGAATCCCAATCGTTTAAAATAGTTTTTCCAGAATACACAGCTTAATTTTTTTTTTAACCTATAAAATGATTTCCTCTGCTTGAAGATTTGATATAAGAGGGGCTGTTCCTACAGAACGAAATCGTTCGAATGCGGAAAGTTTCCGCACATTTCCAGAAGAGCATGATATTCGATTTCGGTATAATTAGAATTGAATCGGAAGCTATTTATTTTAAGTGGACGAAGACTAAATATATCTGGAGTGTAGACTTATTTTTGTGAAATGTTTTTTCTAGCTTCCGTTGTAACTGCCTACACAACGGGCTTTATATTATAGCTTAAAATATTTAGTAACTAGCAGACCCTCACGGCGTTGCCCGTGAACCCCTTAAATTATGCGATTTAAAAAATCTGACATGTAAACTGCAACTCCAGATTAGTACTCTAGGCCGCAATTATATAACAGAATGTGCAGATAATGGTTCCAGAGTTTCAGGTACGTACTTACAAACGCACCACTAAAAACAACTCACTGCTGTGACGTCACACATTTCTCCCATTTGAAAAAACAGAAGGGGAGTTTCGCATAGTATTCGAATGGCAGAACAATTTTTCACAAAATAATTTTTTAAACCACAGTTTTTAAGTAATTTTTTTAAAAAATTGGCCAGGTATTGTAAAAGGAATAGATATAGATGAAGAAAAATAAACATATAATTTGCTTTAAAATTGCTGGAGTTAAATATTTCAATCAATTAATCAAATTAGCTTGTAAAATCCAGGATTTTCGATTTAAATTTCTGAAAATTTGGAAATAGTAGATCATTAGACGGTTTAAACACCATGAAAATTGATTGAAAAACACTGGAGTTATTCAATGTTTAAGTCAAAAATCCCCATTAGGAAAAACGCGCCAAATAAAGAACTATCGCCAAATTTGGCGCTAAAAATATGTCCCCAAAATTAGGTTTTCGAAGACCTACGACCCATAGAACCCGAGATTTCCAGAACAGTACATATCAATGCAACAAAAAGCAAAATTTAACTATTTAACGTATAGAATACGAATTTTAAACTATTTTAAACCCCAGAACAGCGGGTTGCTCCCAAAATTCCTAACACAGGGTAAGAAAATTTCCGTTTTAGAACGGTTTTTAATTAATAATTAAAAAAAGTAATTAAAATTTTAAAATTCTGATTCTCAGGTGCACATTATCGGCATTCATGGGCTTATACATTCAAATTTTCAGAGTTCTGTGTGCAGTAGATTTATCTGGAGACCGCACACAGACAGATTTACAAACATTCATTTTTATTATTATAGAGATAGATAGATTTGGCGTAAACTTGATGAAATTTTCGTGCCATTTCATGCTTCTCAAATGCAAACGATTTGTTTTATAGTAGCATTCGGGCGAAACTCGCCAAGCATGGCAACGTAAAAAACGTTTTTTTATTTTTGCGGTTACCACTAACTTCAACCATAAATCTTTTCATGAGGCCAAAGTTCGCCAAACATGACGATCTAAAATCGGTTTTTAATTAATAATTTAAAAAGTAATTAAAATTTTAAAATTCTGAGCCTCAGGTGTACATTACCGAAGGAATTGGCTCATATGTTCGAATTTTCAGAGTTCTGCGTCCAGTAGTTTTTTCTGGACATCGCACGCATGCAGATTTTCAGACATTCATTTTTATTGATATAGATTGGCGCAAAACTGACTAAATTTCCGTGCCATTTCATGTTTTCCAATGCATGCGATTTTGTTTCGCTGTGCGGCTTTTCATTAAGGCATGTTAAGTGAGTTCTACATGTGTGTGCGAATAAATTGCTTAGGGCATCGGGGGCATAGCTGAAGGACAGACGATAAGCGATTACCCCCCACATTGCAAGTGACATTCCCCCCCACACACACACACTTTTCGGGATCACTCACATTACACTGAAAATTTTCAGCGATTTTCCTAGAAGATGTAACTTTGTATTTAAAATAAATTAATGGTAGTTTTCTTTTCACATTACTGGTGAATTTCGATAAATCTTGTAGTATATCGAGAGCATTGCTCGTTGAGGAAAAATTTTTCTCACGATTTATGGAAAATTCTTTATTAGGTTAACTACGGAATTAAAATTTAAAAAAAAAGGTAGAATGATGAATCACAGATATAAATTTACATGTCTAACATAAAAATTTACAAAAAGATTTTGTAAAATTTCAAGGCTAGTGAGAGATAAAAATATATTTATAGTAATATTTTTATGTAACTTTATAGCTGCAGGTGACCCAATTTGTTGTTTAGTTGCTTTGTACAGGTTTTATAAATTATTTATTTCTTTATTGTAATGGGTTGATTTGTTTTCGTCCTCCTAGAGTCAGCAGTTTATCCCACAGGCCAGGAGGGAGTGGCGACATAAATTTTGATTGAACTTCCTGAAGCCGTATCATCAAATTTAAGACACCGACAATATGATTAATAAGTTACTAATTCGAATAAATAATTTTAAGGAAATATTGAGGTGGGAAAAAAAAAGCATGTAGGATTATTGAAAGTGTAATTTTGTTTGAAATTATCCAATTAAGAAACTAGTTTACAATTTTATTTCACATAGCATCACCTATAATAGATGAAATCACTTACATCTGCTTTGTAAATGGTAAAACGCAGCAGGCAAAATTGACATTGCAAGAAAAAATAAATAAATGAACGAACAGAAATGTTTTTGGACTTGTCCATGGTATATGAGTAAACAAATAAATTGCTACATAAATGACCCTCAATTTCAGGAGTGATAATGGACGATGATTTGATGGAGTGATGATTTTCTTATTTTGTCATCGATGGCGGATCCGTGGGAGGTGCAAGGAGTCTTTAATCCCATCCTCTCTGAAGAAAACATTGATAAGATGTTGCTTGATTGTACCCTTCTTAAAAGCTTTTCTGATACATGCATGGTCTTTGGAACCGTGCATAAGTTTCAGGTAAGATTTTTCTTGTACGTTAAGAGACTGCTACTAGCAATCGAACAACAAACCCAGAAGTATGAAACTCGATTGAAAGTTTTAAAATTAAAGAATTAAGCTCCCTCTGGGAGAACGTCTCCAGACTCACATCAACAGCCACGAAGCTAAACAGAACGTCTTGCTCATAAAAATTTGAAGAGGCCATCCCTATGTTTCTAACAAAACAATCCGCAAGGATCTCAATATGAAACTTTTTTCCTTCACTAACTGTTCATTTGCCTGCTGACTGATATTCTTTGCTGATCTGTACTGATTTTCAGCCCTTTCGGGTAACTTCGGTAACTTTCGGTAAAATCTTGGAATCTACATACTGGAGATAAGACGCTCTTGCCAAGGTGATCCATTAAAATGAGCTAAATTTTTGAAATATGAAGTGAAATCTAGGGGATGCTATTGGAAAAATAAAAGTTGATGCGAATTTTAATATGGAGACGGCCCCTTATGCAAATTTTATGCATAGCGACTTAAAGTGTACGTTAATCGTAAATGCTTGATATAGTAGCTTTGCTAAACGACCAACGGCGGCTGAATAAAGTACAAGTCGGCCATTTTCTTTTCCGCAGCTGTACATACTGTAGCAGAATACTTACTTTGCCTGAGCTTGATCCTGGGTTCGACGTTCTAAAGTCCAATAGGTGTAGAAAGTTCTTGTAAGGAATCCACTTGTCAGGATGAAGCACGAACTTTATGACTTCTGAACTTCGTGGAACCATCACCGGTACAAATTCACAAGCAGAAACAGCTCATAGCATGCTTATAACACAGTCCGTTTAGTATTATTGCGTTTTCTGTGATTACTTTTTAATCTTTTTGGAGTTGCTGTTGTTGCTAATCTCCGTGTCCAGCTACTGCTAGACGAGATCTACGAGTTTATTCACCCTCAAAAAATAATAGACCAGAATAGGTAGACGAGATCTACGAGTTTATTCACACTCAAAAAATCATAGACCAGAATAGGAAAGTCCTCGTAGGTCGTCGTAGGACAAACCAGAGACTTAAGAAATGAGGCGGAGATGCCTGCTCATTGGTACGTTTCAGACAGATCGGGTGGACTTTTTGACCACCCTGGAAGGCAAGGCCTCTCAGATGACCACTACGAAAGAGAGAAAGAGACAGCTGTCTGGGTACTTCTGTCGCAATTCACAGCGAGGGATCCACCTGGGAAATCAGCCCGGTACCAAGATGGTGCAGGAGGGACAAGCCAGACCATTTATCCGTATGTCTTCTGGCAGAACACAGCTCAAGGTATGTCAGGCAGTTAGATGTAGCCAGAGTCTCCCCGGCACCCATCTTCGCCAAGACATCCGCCTCCTTGTTACTCCAAATGTCCACATGTGAGGGGATCCACTGAATGTGCACATCACAAGAAGACAAGACTTGTTTTAATTTAGTGAGAATTAGTCGAAGTTCCAGTCTTGTCACCAACGTTATGCCATCTTTTTGGAGTGATGGTGGTAAAAGTTTTATCTTCGAGTGGTTAAACCGGAACTGTTACAGAGTCAGTGAATCAGGGATCAGTGCTACTGTAGTGTGAGTTTAACAATTACATTAGGATTCCCCTATACTTTTGCAACTCACGCCGCTGTCAAAATGTGTCTGTTTGAATCTTACTCATGGATGCGTCATGCTAAGATCCAAAGCAGTCATTTGAAGCGTGAAATTCGTGCATTGAAAATTCCACTGCAGCGGAGTTTCGACTTTAACGCTAGAGTTGCGTTCCAAGAACTTTCCTGAAGGGAAAATTCACCCCCCCCCTCCTTTCTTGGAGGTGTTTGTACGACATTTTGAAATACACAAACACAATTGTTTTAGTCACTTATAACCATCCCTCACACTGTTTTAAGGGGTCTTGTACACTTTAAAAATGATGAAAGTCGAAAATAAGTTCTTTTATGCATGATCTCTATATTTAAAAAAATAAGTTATTTCCATGTAAGACATTTTGTATATCAATACAATGGCCTTCTATGTTTACATTAAGGTCTTCAAAAGTTTTCCAAGTTAATGACAAATAATTAATTTATTCACTCATTAAAAGCAACTATTTTTCATATTGGGCTCCTTGCGCGCAGCCTAACACGCATTAAATAATTTTACAGACTCAATTTTTTTTTGTAAACACTCTTATAATACATAATTAAAATGACCTATTCCCTAATCAGATGTTACATACAGAAAAATAATAGTTAATTATTTTTTTCACTCATTAACAAATTAAAACATTTGTAAATTAAAAAAATATATATACTATATATATAACGTCGGGTATAAAAATACGTCATATTAATTATGCATTATGGGAGTGTATGTAGAAAAAATTTTGAGTCAGTAAAATGATTTTTGCGTGTGTTTGACTTCGCTCAGTGAACCACATTTAGAAAATAGAGTTGCTTTCAATCTGTTAGTTAATTTAAATCTTCTAATAAACTTGGAAAACTAGACATTCATGTACAAAGAATAGGTCGTTGTACTGATATGCAAAATTCCGTATCTGTCAATAAATTATTTATGTAAATATGGGACCCTATTCATAAAAGCACGTTTTTCGATTTTCATCACTCTAAGGTACAAGACCCCTTAAGCCATTCCTAAATACATTCTTATCGATTCCCGCACATAAACTAATGAGCAAAAACAAACTATTGCACAAAAGGTAGTGTATTCAAAACAATACTGCAAAGTAGTGTACTTTCTTGTCAATGCACAAAATTTATGATCAGTATCAGAGATATCGCTAGAAATTCTGTAAAGGAACGAAAATACTCTTTAATTTATTTCGGAAGAGTGAATTTAATTATAGAGGAGTAAAATTAGAGGTTTAAGGATTAAAAAGTAAAGACAGGTATGAAATCTACCAATGGGGGGAGGGGCAAAAATTAAAACGAAGTTAATTGGTTATAAAAATGTACTTTAATGTAAAAAAAAAAACTTATTTATCCACCACTTTGTTTTATATTTAAAAAGATATTAATTAAAAGAGCAATGACATTCAGTTTTTTAAAGCAATTTCAGGGCCTTGTCAATTATGTGGTGTGACATAATGCTTGTGTATTTGTTTTAGATCTCAATTTAAAACAATAAATATGTCAAATTTTATAAAATACTAGCTGCTTACCCGTTCTCCGCACGGTAGGAGACGAATATTTTCCTTACACATATAATTCGAATTAAACCCAGTGATAGGAATCTCTAATAGTGAAAAATTGCTGCAATTCTGACGAAAAGCTGACTCCATGAGTGGAAATTTGAGACGATTGCAACATGATGACACAAAAACTACGCCATTGTCACTGGCGATCAGAAAAGTAAGAACTTTACGGTATGCAGACGAATGTTTTCTCTTTCGAAAAATGCCTTATTTCTACATCATATAATTCTCTTTTTTTAGATTTAATTTATAGCATTCATACATACCATATGAATAACATTACATGATGTTGTATACTATTTTATCTTATCTTGCATTTCGTAAAGCGTGGACAATGCATTAGCACAGTTATGTTGCAGAATTAGCAGTTGCAGTTGAAAAATTAAAGTTAAATCTTATTAAATTTTACCTACATTTAAAAAACCTACTCGAAACAACCAATGCACATTGTACGTTCAGAAACCAAAATGCATCCTGTTTCCGTGAAGATCTTGTAGCTTTCGTAAATGAAAACATTTGTGACGTAACTTAAGTGGAAAAGCTTATTATCCTTACTGACAAAAGCGCTTCCTTATGTCCGCCGAAGCAGCACATACGTTAGCGCAGGGGTTCCCAAACTTTTTTTACCCGCGGCACCCTTGTCAGGCTAAAAGCATTTCGCGGCACCCTTGTCAGTCTAAAAACATTTCGCGGCACCCTTTTCAGGCTAAAAACTTCCGCGGAAGATTTCCTTTAAAGCAACATGAATATGAAGGTTAGAATGAAGCAGTTTGGATGCATTTTACGTTATTTCTTGTTTGTTTGTTTATAGGGCTAATTATCAAGAAAGTACTCTCTTGGGAAAGGGATATAGAATTTTGACAATACCCCCATTTCAGGGAGTTCCTATAAAAGAGAGGCTACAGGACAGTCTTGAACTTGACTGAAATATTTTTGTTTAAGCCCACTTAGTGATCGGCTTGGCTCACTTTCTTGGGGATACCAGTTCAGAGGAAATTATTTGATTATATATACTCCACCAAAACACTTTTCTTTATTATCTCCACGGCATCCCTGACATACGCTCGTGGCACCCTAGGGTGCCGCGGCACCCACTTTGGGAACCTCTGCGTTAGCGTGTAATGTGTTTCTCTGGATAATCTGAGAGCAAAACAGAAGACAATGACGTGAAAATAACGTCACACGCGAAGGAAATAAAATGAAAAATATGCAGAATTGCCTGAAAAAACTTCGGTTATTTTTAATGCGCAAATATGTTAAAATTCTATTTGTTTCATATTTAATGCGTTTTCACTTTTTTGGGTCTTAAGAGCTGTAGAAATGAGTGGTTTCACTTAATTATTAAATTGAACAACTTTAGTGGCAACAATGGATTCCGTTGCTACGGAAACTGTAGCAGTGTTAAAAATAGAATATGATATGACTTATTTATGTTTACTTTGCCAGAACTGCCATTTTGGCGTAATTAACGTCGGCAGTCGATGGCAAATAGCCAAAATGAATCACACATTAAAATTGACAATAAATGCAATGATTTAAAGGCATTATCAGCTAGTCATACTGGGTTTAAAAAATATTCTCATTCATCTCAAACAGCATTCGTATTTATAAAGCCTTCCCACTTTATTACACCTGGTTGGCGGGATTAAAAAATATTATCTATTCATACACTCGTAACACCAACTCATATCAATCGGGGCATAGAATTAGCAATACAAATGAAAAAATTTAATTTTCTGAAATTTGACGGGGTTTCCCTAACTTAAATAAATTTATTTAACTTGATAAAAATTCTGTAGATCATTTAAAATCGCATTAATAATTGTATTATTTCTGAACAGAAAATTAAAATTTCAGGCTAAATTCTAGTAAAAGCTACACTTGTTTTAAAAATATTATTTCTTTATGCTCTCAGTAAATTGCGCCAAGCCCTAAAACTGTTCAAACCGCTGCAAACTATTTTCTCAAAATCGGTGTTTAAGCCATTTTATTTGTCGCCAAATTATAAAGTTATACACTTTAGTCTCGGAAATTTACAAATCCTTTTTCTTTTGCGTATGAAAAATATTGAATTCCTGGGCTGATTTCCCACGCAGACGATATTTTAATTAAAAAATAACCTAGCAAATATTCGAAACAGAAAAAAATTATTATTCCTTTATTTTTAATGCAAGAGTGTAAATCATTTAATAAATTCGCCAAACATGGCAACCTCGATGCTTATTTCTCCCTTTTTTGACTACAGGGGTTACAATCGCGGAATTGCGGAGAGCAAAAATTGGCGATTTTGACGGGTTTTTTTATCAATTAATATCTCCTAAACTAATTCGAATTTCGAAATTTAATTCAGCGGAAGACCTTCCTCGGAATTTTTCGAATCCGGGGACACCTCGATCGAAATTCAACTCCCAGCCGTTTCGGAGGAGATGATGTTACAGACAGACGCGCACAGATTTTAATAGAATAGAAGAGAGCGTGAAATAAGAGTCATTAAAATTTTAAAGAGTACTTTTGATTTTTAATGCGTAAAATACGCTTGTAGAGGCGTTAAAAATATCTCTGATTAACTATTAGAGAGAAACGTAAAGTACAGTTTGTAATAAGAATAATAAAGTGCCGCAGTACTGTACTGTACAATAATAAATATTATTTTACTGTACAGTAATAATAATATTTACTGTAATGTATGACAGCACTGTACAAAATTGTGCATTTTTGTTGTACTTAT
The DNA here is from genome assembly GCA_038373885.1 of Cheiracanthium punctorium. Classification (NCBI taxonomy): domain Eukaryota; kingdom Metazoa; phylum Arthropoda; class Arachnida; order Araneae; family Cheiracanthiidae; genus Cheiracanthium; species Cheiracanthium punctorium. The sequence goes on from JAWZYV010016982.1 coordinate 42,028, forward strand.
GTGCATTATATCGTGCGTATTATATTTTTGTAATGGCAGAATGCATATAATTTTCGTTCCTTTCAATAAATAAACATATTTCTTAAAATAGTATTTACTTCTGAAATGTTACCGCCCTCCGTTTAGTGCTGTCATGCCCGTCTTCGCTCGAGGGCGTACCCCATAATGACATAGCCTTTATACCGTGAAAATTTGCTACAGTAAAATAAAGTAGTAGTTAAAGTTGTGCACTTTTGTTGTATTTATGTGCATTATATCGGCGTTTTCAATTTTTGTAGCGGTAGAATGCATATTATTTGCCGTTCCTTTCAGTAAATGGATCCATTCCTCAAAATAATACTTCGTATAGAAACGTTCCCTCCCACCGTTTAGTGTTATAATGCACGTCTTAATTCGAGGGCGCGCACCCCATAATCGTATAGCTTTGTGGATCAAAAATGTTGTTTCAACACCCCCTGTATTAATCCAAAAAGATGTCATGGTTATTATCTTTCTGACTAAGGCATTTATACTCTAGAATTTGGTTGAGCGGTTTTTTAAAGGAATTAATTAACACTCTAAGATCTGATTGAATAATGCCTTTTTCGTCTAATTTATTTTTCCTTTTGTATAGAGGTTAAATTTGTGATTAAAAAATGAAATAAAAATCTGAAACGTTAAGTTTTCGATTTTTGGAGATTCATTCGCTGTACGATAGTATAGGTAATTTTTGAGTAATTGTGCATGCTAAGACTGAAAGGGTTAAGATTTTTAGAACGAATCATGACAGGGAATTTCGCAATCGCTTCGGTGTGCTTTTTGAAGTGATTAGTATTGAACCAATACAATTCGCAGCAGTTCCTTCGGTACTGAGATTCGGTACCGCACACCTTAATTGGGTAGTTCTACGGTTTTTCAATAAAACGACGTTGAATACTTTCAACTAATGAGTATTAAAAAAAAAAAAAAAACAGTTTATTTAGACTAGATATTAGCTGATAATCAGGGCAATTCTAGCTAAAACTTTTTACTTTTTTTTTTCCGGAGAAGGCGAGAATTTATTAAAGCTGCTGAGTATTTCTTTTACTCAACTTATTTAACAATTTTACCAGTTGGGTCGTAGTATTAGTCAAGTCTGCAAGGAATGAAATCGGAATCAGATTTGTTATTTTAAAATCTTGCAACTGAGTTTGTAATTTTGCCAAGCATACTAGTTTTATGATGGAGGCAAAGAAGAGAGATATACAAATATTCCCGATTGGTTTCATAATTATTTTATCACAATTACTTTACCAAAATTACAAAATTCTCTACTACTGTCAACTGTCGATACAACGATGCCTAGGGACTTAGTAAAATTATCGTTGTATAGAGGGGTGTATCGTTATATGGAGGAGAGATTATATTGTATAGAAATCCCGCAGAACCGAAAAATTTTACTATTATAGGTGGATTTGTCGTTGTATCGAATATCGTTATGGCGATGCTTTACTGTATCACTTTTTTTTTTAAGAAAAGAAATCGATTCGGTACAATGGGCGGACACTTGCTCTTTTTTTTTTTTTTTTTTTTTTTTTTTACTGCACAATAGAAAATGGGTTTCTCTAAAAAATTGAGTCATTACTTTAGGGATTTGTTGAAAAAATGAGCCCCCTATATTTCATAAATATTTATTGAAAATTTTTCTTTCCTTTTTTGTCGAGCTTAAAACTCTGTGTTTTTTATCTGCAGAAATTTAGAACGATTCCAGTTGAAGTGGGAGTAAACTTCAGTAGCATGTTTCCGCCTACAAGCGCAGGATTGCTCTAAAGTACATTTTTCAACACATAAAATTCATGTTCATGCCGTTGTGGATGGCATGCACAGTCATTACATGAGCCAATTGTCTTGTAACTTTGGAAGTGACGAGTCTCGACGAAATGAATATAATCCTGGATAAATACCTTTTAAAAACAATAAAAATTTTCAGGCCGAGCGGGCCGAGCAAAGTTGCGAATTTTACGTTTTAAGGCAATCACTTTTTTTATCTGTTTTCATTAAATTTTTCTTTGCTTTTTTATCGAGCTTAATACTCTGTGTTTTTTATCTACAGAAATTTATAACCATTGAAACAATTGAAGAGGGCGTAAACTTGAGAAGCAGGTTTCCGCCTACATACTCAACTATTGCTCTCTTAATTAGTTTATTATCCTGATTTGATTATTTTGCTAATACTCATTATTATTTATTAAGATCACAATTCATTATTTAATTTTTAAATGGAACCTTTTGTTTACTTTTTGCGGAGCTTAAACGTATGAGTTCACGGCCGGATTTATGTCCTGCATTCATGACATTAAAATTTTGTGTTTCTTGCCCACCGAAAGTCATACCTTTTTCTTACAATGATTGCGGGCGTAAATATCAGGAAGAGGTTTCCGCCTACATGCACAAATGGTTGCTGAAAATGTTTAAGAAGAGGATTTCATTATTTTAGCAGAATTCATCATTTTGAAAGAGCAGGATGGAGTATTTAAATTTTTTATGAAATTTTCCGTTTGGGGATCTTAAAATTCTGCTTTTTTTTATCCACCGAAAGTCATAAACCTTTCTTACAATTGATGTGGGCGTACACATCAGGAAGAAGTTTCCGCCCACTTGAGTTATTGCTTGCTCTCAAATTCTTCCCGGGTTCCGAATTCTATTATCTCAGAAGAATCGCTTGCTCTTCAAATTCCCTCAGGATGCGAATTTTATTATCTCAGAAGAATTCAACATTACTTTCAAAAGGTCACGATGTACTATTTAAATTTTTTGTTTACTGTCTGTGAAGTATAAAGATATGTAAAGTAATTAAAAAACTTTGTAAAAAACACACATAAGAAGTAAAAGGAAAGAGGAATGTGTTTCGTACCCACATTAAGTGGTTACGTCCTTCTTAAAATAGTTTGGGGGCGTCAGCACAAGGAGAAAGTTCCCGCCTACAAGGTGCATCCGCTTGCTCGCTGAGAACAGTTTCGTTTAAAAACACTGCGCTGCAGAAGGAAAAAAAATGCGAGTGCTCAGACCATTTCAGCTGATTCTTATGTAAAATGACCTCCTGAATCCGAATATGACTTCCATTTTGCCCCATCACCTACGATTTACGAAGGATTCCCTACCCCCACCCGTTTTTTATCACGCTTCAGTAATTTTTCATAATGTTTTGTATTAGTAGAGGGAAAAGATATTTTAACCTTTAAACTTAAAAATAAAATGTAATAAACTCTGTTTTAGATAACATAATAAATGTAATTTATATAATAAAATACTTTATCCGTTATTTGCTTTCGTCTTGTACACGGAAGAAGTTTCTCGTACCACTGACCAACATGTGTATTCTGCCAAAATGCTAGCGTTCCACTTCCCAAAGTATCCCTCTCAAACTGAGCGATTTCTTGATGTAACCGTTCTCCTTGCTCGTCTGAAACTTCTAAATTTTCAGGGAAACAGTCCAGATGGACTTGTGGAGAGGAATATTTTCTTAACGGATCCTTTTTCGTACATTATTTTGTAAAATCCCCCTCCCCCCTGCACATCTCTGTTAGATAAATAATTAATGCCCGTTACGACCTTTTTGAGACACCCTGTATAATGATTCAGCTTTTAGATTTTATTCGTGTATAGCTAGCCGTTCTATAGATCATTTCTTCAAAGCACGCGCAATGCAATAATTATTTAAAGTATTTAACCTATCATTTTTTAAAAGCTAGATTTAAAATCATACGTTTTCATCCTATTTTAAAAAAAATTGTGTGTGTTAAAGGGCGCCAAAGTAAAAACACTTTCCCTATATTAATAAAAAATTCTTGCACCTTTTCCCATAAAAAAAAGCTGCTTAATTTATTAAAAGTTATCATTTGTTAAGTAAATGTTTGAAAAGAAGATTCGACTTACATTTTCTTTCTATACAGGAGAAAGCGCATCGGGACAAAAGAAAAAAAAAATAGGGCACATCAGTACTAAAGATAGAAGTAAGGCATATCGGATTTCAAAGAAATAAGAAAAAAATGAGACAGAGTAAGTACATGCACAAACGGTTGTTGAAGATGTTTAAGAAGAGGTTTTTTTTTTATTATTTGAGAAGAATTCATCATTTTGAAAAAGCAGGATGGAGTATTTAAATTTTTAATGAAATTTTCCGTTTGGGGATCTTAAAATTCTGCTATTTCTTATACACCGAAACTCATAAACCTTTCTTACAATTGACGGAAAAAACACTCAAAATACTGGTGTTAAACAATAAAGTAAATAAAAAACTTTGTAAAAAACACACATAAGAAGTTAAAGGTAACTTCTTATGTGTGTTTTTTACAAAGTTTTTTATTTACTTTCTTACAATTGATGTGGGCGTACACACCGGGAAGAAGTTTCCGCCCACTTGAGTTATCATTTGTGCTCAAATTCTCCCCGGATTCCGAATTTTATTATCTCAGAAGAATGGCTTGCTCTTCAAATTGGCTCAGGATGCGAATTTTATTATCTCAGAAGAATTCAAGATTACTTTCAAAAGGTCACGATGTACTATTTAAATTTTTTGTTTACT
>JAWZYV010016983.1:0-36238 GCA_038373885.1 Cheiracanthium punctorium
CGGCAAAATACTAATATTGTAAGTGTACATATTACAAATAAAATTTTTCCTATTAATTAACTATCCAAAAAGATATAAACCTACACGAAGAGTATTTCGTATTGCATATGGAAGGGGGATGGTGCCTTGCTGGGATGACTTTCTTCGTGCTTCTGAAGCGTATTTACGTTACATCGTGACAAAAACCGTCGAAAACTCCGCATTTTTAGCTTATCAGCCGTCCGGTAGACCAGAACCCTGGACATTTATACTTCAGTTATCAACCATATTCAGCATCAACTGGGCTCGGGTGGGCACAACATCTTGTTTTAGATGCCATCTCCGGCCTTTAAATGTCTAATACAAAATGTAGCGCATGTATAAATTTAGATTAATTAATACAATTTCTGTTTGAAAATTATTGAACAAAGTTTTAAATCGGGTATTTAAAAGAATACAAAATAAAAGCGAGAAAACCTAAGATTTGGAAAAAATATTGGTATTAAAATTAAAATTCAATAATTACAATAAATTTATTTATACATGAAGAGTAAAAGAATCATTATTAAAACTAGTTAGTTAAAGACTACCATTTTTTCATTTTTTTCCCTTTGGATACTAAATAATAATAATCATTTATTAATTATGTGAGCTTTCTGAAGAGAAAAAAATTCATTGAAATATGAATTACACATTGAATTTTCCAATTAGAGTTAATAATATTAGTAAAACAAAGACTTTATTTTAATTAGAAATATCTATCAAAATGCTATCGATCATCAGAATGTGACATGAAATATTTAAAGAAAAAGTTAGGAAGGAGCTTTACAAAAAATTTTTAAATTAATTATTTTTTAAAACAAAATCTTAACTATTTTTAATTAATTATAGCAAAATGAATTACCGAAAAAATAAGCAAAGTATATAATAATCTATTATTTTTTAAAACTGAAATAAAACAAAAATTCCCGTAAAACAAAGCTCATCATCGCAAAAGAGTGACGGCAGAAATCGAACTCAAGACGTCAGGACAAAAATCAAATTCTGAACGTCCTAGCCGAGCTGGGTACAGCCGGCTTTACGTTATAAGTTAAATTGTACAGCTCTTGTCACAGATCTACGCGACATCTCGGACGGCTGAGAGCCAAAAGCAAAAAGAAATATAAATATTATTAAAATAGTGACTAATTAAAACATAAGGGATAAGAGATAAAATAGTTAAAAGGAAGGATGACGGAATTATTATTATATGTGTATGAAATCGTGGACTGAGATTGAGCGCAGAGTCTTTTTTTTTCCCATAAGATTTTTTAGGTCAATTGATTGCATCAATTTTGTCCAGAGCAGACTATAACAATTTGGAATTCTGTAATGAAAATTGATGATTAATTGAACCAAAAAAAAAAAATTAAGAGCCTACTTATCCTTAAAAAATATGTAACTCTCAGGCCGTATACTCTCTTACTTTTGCGTCCGCCAATAGCACTGTATTCATACTCCCTGCCTTGTTACCACGTCAACGAAGATGGTTTATGTATTTATTCGGGGGAGTTAAACAGTCTCCTCTTTAAACTGGATTTAAAAAAAAAAAAAAAAACGGGTTTTCCTAAATAAACTGGCGACGTTAGTCATCGAATAGGTATTAAACTCATATATTAATTTTAAAAAATCGTTAGAGGGATTCCGAGATCCAAATGGCACAAACTAAAATCCTCAAAACTACCTGTAAATATAAGTGTCGCAGTAATTTGGACGGCTGGTTAGTTGCTGTTGGCTGCGTCACTCGTAGAACTGTCGTTCTCCATGATAAGTCAATGTAACATAAGTATTAAACTTTTGTTTAATACTTATGTTAAATAAATTTTTTAAGAGCTAGGGAGAAAATATTCCAATGAAAAACAGTTAGTGCGTATGAATGTAATGTATTCAGTTAAAAAAAAAAATACTTAAAAAATCTAAATGCGAAAACGAATGCTGAAACTTAAAAAAATCCGTATCCATTGAAAACCAATTTCAAGTGGTAAAATAAATAAAAACTTCGAGTAAAAAACACACATAAAACGGAAGAAGACTGAAAAAATTTTCGGTCGAAACGATCGTACCTGTGAATTGATATCGTTTTATCTGTGTTTTTTGCACAAAGTTTTTAATTATTTTATCTTTTAACACCAGTATTTTGAGTGTTTTTTTTCTGCAATTTCAAGCGGGTTTCAATTCAGATTTTGACTCCAAGGAGGAAGGAGACATCCGGTAATCAGGCGAACTCATGCATTTTCTACCAGTGCTTCCCGTTCAACTCTTCCCACTTTCCAATTGAAACTTTCTACTTTCTTTTAAATCATCCAGGCCAAGCGGTCAGGGTATTTTAATATAACAACTATGATGTTGCAGAATATATGAAAAATGGATACTTTTTATAATAAAAATATTTCTTGTGTAAATTTCTGGCTGTCGAAATTAAGAATATATAAAAGTCAGTTTTCTGAGTTTTTCATTTTAATTTGTTGCGTATGAGATAACGTACCTTCTAACTAATGCTTTCAGTAACATAATAACGTAAGGAAATACTTAAAAAAATTAGAATCGATATTAAATACAAACGAACCTAATTCTGTCCAGTATACAGACTACAACCGAAACACTTAACCATCGTACCAGGGGCGTAGCCAAAAATTTTTCATGAGGGGGGTTACGACTACTGCAACTCACATGTGAGTTGCAGTAGTCGTAACCGTCCTCATGAAATACGTGTGTCTGATAAGGGAGTGAAGAATATACATTCTGTATGGCGAAAAATTCCTCATGGGGGGTTGTGACCCCCATGAGGAATTTTTCGAACTTTTGGCTTGGAGACATCATTTGACATCATTCGAACTATTGGCATGAAGATGTAGTTTCAACATAGTAGTTTCATATTATGAAAAGATATGTTTTTTGATTACTGTGTGAAATTTTTCTTGAAAACGGTGATGCTTTCAAAAAATATATCTTTTCATAATATGAAACTACATGCCAATAGTTCTCATATGCGAAATCAGAGCCCACTGTACCTATGCTTCGAAATTGCATAAATTAGCGCTAAGGACCATGTTTGGGCCCCCGTACCGAGGGGTCCTGGGGACTTTCAAAAATTCAAAAAATTTCAACACTGGATTCACTTTATATGAAGATACATAACTGCACTGTTCAAAAATTTGAATGGAGTTTAATAAAATTTGAATAAATTTGAGTGGCGAATGGAGACAGTTACTACAATGTTTACGAATTATTTTGAGTGTTCCTGTAAATTATGCTCCATGCATGAATTTTGGCCTATGTTACTCAGGAATAGTGTCGCTTTCACTGGAAAGATCTTTAGAATCACTGTTAAAAAATCTGAATGGAGTTTAATAAAATTTGAATAAATTTGAGTGGCGAATGGAGACAGTTACTACAATGTTTACGAATTATTTTGAGTGTTCCTGTAAATTATGCTCCATGCATGAATTTTGGCCTATGTTACTCAGGAATAGTGTCGCTTTCACTGGAAAGATCTTTAGAATCACTGTTAAAAAATCTGAATGGAGTTTAATAAAATTTGAATAAATTTGAGTGGCAAATGGAGACAGTTACTACAATGTTTACGAATTATTTTGAGTGTTCCTGTAAATTGTGCTACATGCATAAATTTTAGCCTACTCAGGAATAGTGTCGCTTTCAGTGAAAAGATCTTTAGAATCGGTTCAGTAGTTACAGAGATCTCCATATAGCGTCATGTGCTAGAATTATTTTGAGTGTCCCTGTAAAAGAACTAGTTATGCTGCATGCTGAAAAGTAGACTTTATTACTCTGGAATAATGTAGCTTTCTATCAATGAAAAATTTTTCGAATCGGTTCAGTAATTACAGAGATCCCCATGCAGCGTAATGTAATTCTTATGAGTGCTCCTGTAAAAGAACTATTTGTGATATATGGAGGATATATATGAGATATATGTAGAATAAGTTAATTTCCAATATTGCCACTGTCTATCAAACTTCTAAAAGTAACGCCGAAATGCCCCCATGCGTGCCAGTGGAATGTCCCAAATAGGAGGTACTTTTTGGGATTTTTCTTCGAAACAATTGTACCTTCAAAAAATGTTTTTTCATAATATGAAACGACTATGTTGATTAGGGTGACGCAAGAAAACCGACTATTTTTTTTAGTCTCGTGTGAAAAAATGTTAGTTTTTGATGTTTTAAGAGCCCCCTCCAAAGGACAGCTCAAAAAAAAAAAAAAAAAAAAAAGAGGTCGCTCCAAATTTTTTTTAAATTTCAAAAATCGATTTTTTTTCTTTTTATTTTTTTTTCTCGTTACGGTATAATTTTATAGACAAAAAAAAAGTTTCTGAAAGTTTAGTTAAAAATTTAAATTTTGAAAGGTCGCTCACAATTTTTTAAAATTTATTAGTGCATTACTTTAGATTTTTTCGAGCGACCTGTTAATATTCAAATTAAATTTCCATACATTTTTTTCTTTTATTTACTACGATAATCGATAAAAATACACCACTAGATGAACTAAAAATCAAGCACAATATATAATTTATTTTTAATTTAATAATTTTATTTAATGAACTACAATATTTTAACAATATTTCAATAAGCTTTGTTGATAATTATGAAACCAAATTTTAAATTTTAACAGGTTTTATTGATTTTCGACCTCATAAAAATCATAAGTCATGTTCTTTTTTGGTCTAAAAAATTATACCGTAACGAGAAAAAAAAATTTAAAAAGGAAAAAAATCGATTTTTGATGATTTTTGAAATTTAAATTAATTTTGAGCGACCTCTTAAAAATTTTTTTTGAGGGCTGTCGTTTGGAGGGGACTCTTGAAACATCAAAAACTAACATTTTTTTCACACAAGACTAAAAAAAAAAGAAAAATAGTCGTTTTTTTTTGCGTTACCCTAATGTTGATACTACATCTTCATGTCAATAGTTATCCTGTGGGAAGTCGGCTTCAGCTGTACCAATGCTTCGAAATTGCGTAAATTAGCATTAAGGACCATGTTTGGGGCTCCGTACCGGGGGGCCTTTAAAATTTTTAAACATTGGATTCACTTTATATGAAGATATATATAACTGCACTGTGCAAAAATTCTTTCTGTATCATGTCAGAGCCAAGATTTAAAGCATTATTAAAACTGTACTTTTTATGAAATTGGGGGTATTTTGGGGGGCCCTTATTTGGGGCTCTGACAATTTTCGAATGAATTTTCAATTTGAGATGTTAATATACAAGGTATATTGTAGGATAAAATGAAAAAATTCTCTGAAGCACCTCTGGTGATGGGAACGCCCTGCCCAATTTGCCCCTGCAATGCCTCTTAATGCTAATGATGTTTGAAAGCGAAATGGAGATTAATTAATAATTTATTATTAATAATGTCTTTGTTGTGATACATTTATCTATTACATCGTCTATTTGGATATAAGACCTTCGAGAACCTAACCCCTTTGAAAAATTTCTGCGTAAACCATTGAAACAAATAATAATTAATCATTGTTAATTAACGTAACTAATTGGTGCGAATTAATCATAAATAATTAAATATCTTAGCTTATTATTATTATTGCTATTACTATTATTATTATAATTATTAAAAAATAAATCGGCATTTCATTTTCAAACATCGTTACATCCTTAAATTAAACAAAATCACGTAAGCCTTTAGGTCATTTAAAATAATAATTATTATTATACACTGTTAATTAGCATGATTAGTCTTCATTAGTCCAATTTATTATTTTAATGTTATTATTTTACTGTTTTAATTCAACGATCAAGTTTTATTAAATAAATTTGTTATTACTAATTACTAGAATTTACTGATTTATTAAAAGATTTCATTCATCTAAATAAATAATTAAATGTTTTGACATTATTAAAAAATATTTAATTAATTGCCCTTTCGTTTTCAAATTTCATTTCATCCTCAAGATAACTAAGAATTGACTGAATAACTAAGATTTAGTTAAGTAATTAAGTATAGGAATGGTTTTTTCTATATTTTTACAAAGATGTATATCGAAATATATTGATCTAAAGTTGATGATACATCATGAGAGAAAATTTTAACATCGTCCAACCCTAAATCCCGCTGTTTCAAGTAAGAAACAGGACAAAGTTTTGGACAGCACAAACTTTGATAAACTAAAAGTATTTTAAATAAAAAAAAACAATCTTAACAATTTATTACTACAAACGATATGTTTGTAGAAACCGATAGCATCTGCTGAGTTTTAATTTCGCAGCCAGTTTAAAAAACGACATTTTGCAAAATTTCAGAAATTGCACTTTTGCAACAGAAGGTGTTATACTATCGTATCAAATCCGAGCAGTCTAATATTTTTTCATTCCACATCCTGAAAATTTCCTATTTCTTTTTGTATCTTTAAATCTTTATAAAACTTAAGCCATAAAAAGTAATTGCATGCCATAAGAAAACTTTCTATAATTGGAAGTAGATTTTTATGTTAATAGTTTAAAAGTACGCCTTTGATTAAACAATTTGAAACACCGCTATATAACATATTGAACATCGAGTGGAGGATCTAAAAAACATTTTTCCGAAAGACAAAATGTTTTGTAGTAACTCGCTTCAGCAAATTTCGGAATATGTTTAGGTATTTCTGCTTCTTAACTACACAAGAATTTCCCCCTTTTTTAAGAGCAGAAAGTACAGAATTTTAAGATCAAGTGAATTTGACTACGTAAATTTTCAGAGCTCGTTATAACTTTTTTTTTCTGGTCAACAGCAATATGACCAAAATTCTTTTTTTCAAACCAGTGGTTCCAAAAGATGAAGCTTGCTGTACCTATAAAACTCTTTTGCTCCAAAATATAATAATAATATCACCTTTAAATCCCAATTAAGTGGGTCCGACAAATAATGTTTGGCTTTGCCTGTAAAACTCGTTTTGCTGCAAGAGATCATAAACAGAACGGAAGACAACAGAACATTTGGTTACATAAAAGCACTTATAAAGCTGTTGTAGTGAAGATGTAAGAAATTTTAAAATTTTCTAATAGATACACAAACTACTATTTTATAGACATTTATGCGAATGTGCAGCTGCTGTATTAAAGATGTAAGAAATTTAAAAAACTTTCTAATGAACACCAAACTATTATTTTACACACATTCATGTGCCTTTGCACATGCCATAAACGAGTCTGTTTATCAGGGGAAAAGATTCATCTTGCTTTTATGAAGAACATTCAGTTGTTTAACCAGCCAAAGTTGTCTTTGGCTTTTAGAAAGAAGGTTGTAAAACTCGTTTTGCTGCAAGGGATAATAAACAGCACGGAAGACAGCAGACCAAAGCGCTTTAAAAACTGCTGTATTAAAGAAAAAAAAACTATTAAAGAAATTTTTAAAAATGTAAAAAAATAAACATACAAACTGCTGTATTACACACATTTATGTGCATCTGCATATGATATTATATTAATGTTGTTTATCACAAACAAATTCATATTGTGTCTCTATAAAGAACATCCAGTTGTTCAAACAGCCAGCCCCACCCCCTTATTTTAGAAAGAGAGTTAGTTTTGTCTGTAAAACTCGTGTTACTGCAAATGACTTAGCAGCTAGAAACCAACAGTTTTGGATTTCCATCTCAGATGGAAATTTTACGTATGCAAAGTTTTAACGTTTTCAGTCTTAGTGCTGTTAATTGAAATCATGAAATCCTAACATCTACTATGTTTTTTTTTTTTATTGAAATCAATTTAATTTGTCTTTTTTCCCTTTTCCTTTATTCTGGATGGTATATTTTACAAAACTGTCATTTTTTTAAGGAATGACAAACGAAAACTAAACGAAATTTTTTTTTCATGCGAACGGCCTTCCTTTACATGGAAAGCAAACGAGGGACTCAAAAGTTTAAAAAAAAATAAGGAAAAGTTATTCGGATGTCGAAATACACTCTATTCTGATTAATTATAGACCAAATAAGTAGTAGAAGTATAAATTTCAAATTGAATAAACGAAGTGTTATATTTTTTCAAACACAGTTTTACATAGAATAAAATTTTTAGAGACTTCTAAAAAAAGGAGACTTTAGTGTAAGCGATATACAATATGAAATGAGAATTAGCGCTGGTGTTGTTGCTTTCAAAAGGTTTTCCATAAAAACTGAGATGAAGCTAAATGTCTAAAACGTATTTTATAGTTGGTTTCAATTTTTAAAACAAAATATTTCATAGAATTAATTACCAATGTGAAATAAAGCAAAAATAAAATTCATGAATTTAAATATTTAAAGAAAGAAAAAAGCAATTTGGGGGGGGGGGTCTTATAAATACATTCTTTATGACTGTTGAGGAAAAATATCAGATATTTCAAAAGTTAAAAAGAGCCATATTGCACATTTCAAAAATATTTAAATTGATAAAATATCCCATTTCTTACCTCGAAACGTTCAATAATGATGTGTTCTAAGTACTTCCCCTGAGGCATGATATTTTAATTAAAAATTTATAAGTGAAGAATAACCAATCCATTACTCTATTCAGATATATAAAGTAATAAATGTCTATATATATATATACTTCAAAATTTTCTGTAGCTGTACACGAGAATAATTAACTGCACTTATATATATGCGTTTTAAAAACTTATGCTATTTTGTATTGCAAATTTATTTCAGCATTAAAAGATAGTACAGTTTAATGTAATAGTTTTCTGATTTGAAAAATTTCTTATTAACTTGTTTTTTCATGCCTCTTAATTGTAGAACTTTTTTATTTTCCCCGCTAAATATTTGACCAGAAGCTATGAAGTGAATGAAATTATGCTGTGAACAAGTGTACATTACTGCAATAGTAATTCCCCAAAAAGAAAGAAATTTAAAAGATATGTAAAAAAAGAGTGAGAAAAATTAATAGGCTGCTGCTATCCATTTTTCTTAATAAAATGGATACTAAGGTCAATCTCACATTATGCTAAATTTTACGTCCTTGGATAAAAAATGTCAATTAATCATTTCAGTCATAGACGTTTAATTTTTTTTTCAATAATTCTTTACAAGCACTATACTGAGCACTAGTTTAAATATTTAAAAAAAAATTAAAGTTGTAAATATCATTGTCAAGGCTTGTCCCACAAAATTTGGTATTTGAACAAAATTTCATATATTTTAAAGAACTGAAAAACTTTAAAATAAGGAATAATAATTATCTAGGTTAAGTTTATTAAGTTTATTTACCTATTTTCAATATGTGGATTTTTAGATATAAGGAGGAAGATCTATTAAAATGGCTTATTTAAATTTTGTCTAGAGGTAACTGTCATTACCAAGGTGTGTTAGTATTACTTTTTTTTAATAACTGTCCACTAAAAGAACTCCCATAGTTATTGAACAATTAAAAGAAAAGGACCACATGCCTTTCACAGGCAGATTATGTCTGTTTTAGTTTAAGTAAAGACACATTATTTTATTTTGCTGTTTTTTTTTCAAATTTATCACGAGTGTATTTATTGTATGTCACACATTAACAAGCTCATTATTACTGAAATACGTAATCAATAAATTCAAATTGGTAGTAGGATTAATAAAATGCTTTGGGACTACATACAAAGCGAACATTGAATTGGATTTTTATTCTTATAATTTAGTCTTAAATAAGAATAACTTTAAAAATGTCATTACCAAGACGCTCTGAAAATACGAAAATGACATTTCAGGACAGAGTTTTAAAGCAATGGATAGTTTTAGACTTAAAATGGACTTAACTTAGGACTTAAATGGAACTTAACTTAGACTAGTCCTTGTTTGATATTGTGAGCATTTTATTATATGGACTAATTTAGGCTTGTATAATAATTAATATGTGTATAAATGTCACTATCATGTTTGTCATTACCATGTTTGTGAAAAATTGGATATTTAATTAAAACCAGTGATGTAGCCAGAATTTCCTCTGGGTTGGGAAGTTCAAAGGGGAAAAAGGTTTTAAAAAAAGGAAGAAAAATCTTTCTTTTTTGGCACTCTAATTTCGGGAAATCTAGACCTCTATCTACCCCCTTGGCTACCCCACTGATTATAGCTATAATTAAGGCAAACGTTGTCTTCTGGTAATTTCATTCACGATATCAGAGATAGATAATTTCATTGACATAAAAAAATGGGATTTAAAGCAAACAAACAAACAAAAAAAATGCTTTTTAAAATCAAAATTGCACATTTTCTGGGAATGACCCAATAGTAGCTTATTTTTTAACCGATTATTTCTAAATACACAATTCAAATTTATTAAGTAACTTTAGAAATTAGGATTCTTTTTAGTTTAATAAATCTCATTAGCTGTGTTCGATCAACGGAAACATTTTATCTCATTGATAAAATACTGAAATCTATTAATTTTTACAAATTATAAATGTAAGTATATATAAATCCTCAAATATTTCCATTGCCACGTGTTAATTAAAAATAATTACTACCTTTATAACCGAATAGTCAGAAGTTATACTATAAATAACAATAACGCAAATATTTTGAAACATATTTTCATATCAAAAAGACCAATGCAGTAATATTCAAATGGCCTATTAATGAAATTAGTTAAAAGATGCTTTTCGTATATCGATCTACAGAAAGTGCTTCCTTACTTGTTTCTGCTGTTTACTTTTCTGTTTAATATTGTATCTTCTGCAGTCATAAAAGGAAGGCCCATAAAGAAAAGAAGCTATCACGAAATAGTTTGAAGAAATAAAATGAGCATTCTTTTCGTGTGAAAGCAAGTAAAGGGATAATTAAAAAAACCTAAGTAAGAGAGCGCAACTGAGAGAAAATATTTTGAACTCCGTTTGAAAGCGTGCGTGCACTGGTAAGCATCGTCTTTGGCGAGCTGCGCATTTCGATGATCGGGGGAAAGTGTATGAGCAGTGGAATGTCGTCGAGGCTCAATTAACAAATTACGGTTGTTTCCAGATTTGAGTGAGTGAATGCGAGGAAGTGAGAGTGTTTTCCGCTCGCAGTTCTGTCCTCCCACACTTTTGGGAGACGATCGTTTGCCACCATCCCAGCACCCCCGCGGACGAATGGTCCATTTCTGACGTCAGAGCGCGCAGTCGCCTTCCGATTGGGCGCGCAACTGACGTGTTATTTTCGTAACTTATTCATGAAGCCCCGTTCTGACAACCGCGGCACATGTATAGGTGCATGAGTGCTACTGCTCTCCCCTAGGCACCCGCGGGAGAACTTCTCACTTTGTGACCTAGATGGCCCCGAAGAGAACGAGAAACAGCCTCTACGATTCCTCGGCTATGGCGCAGATACCTGACCGAGCGCCGCGACCCTGTCCCCCGATGCCTGGGAGGCGAGACTAGAGAGTGCTGGCGGCCTTGCTGCTGCTATGTGTGCTTAGGATATCACCAGTCTTCCACTTGACCACTCAGATGGCCGACACGCAAGAGCCCCTCATGCCCGACCTCAGCCACCTTACCAGTGAGGAGCGGGCCATCATCGAGGGCGTCATGGCCCGTCAAAAGCAGGAAGAGGAGAAAGAAATGGAAATACTCAGGTGAGGATCCATGTTCTGGTACACATTTACATCCTACTACTTTCAAAAATACATTAAACGGACACAAGTTTATGCCCTCGATTTTCAAGGGTTGGACACTTTCTTTAAAATCAAAGGAAGCACAAGTAGGAGAGATTTTAGATTTCACAAAATCTAGTCTCAAGTCTTTCACTTAGAATCTAGAGGAGGCCTGCTACCTTTGCTTCTAGCTCAGCTACACGAATAGCTATCCCCATCTATGGGATAGCCACGGTAGATTTTTGTTGGGAAAAGGAGTGAGAAACTTTTAAATTTGACACAGAAACGAGCTCTTCAAAATGAAATCCCTCTCCTAAACAAACAAAAAAAAAACTGTAGTTCAATTAAAAAATATTTTTAGTGATAATGGCTTGAATATTTGTTATTGACAGAGAATATGTATCCTTGTTTTCCCATAGTAAATTCATCCATGGCCACACAACATTAAGCAGGCTTGCGCACCCACTTCTTTCAAAATTGCATTGTCCGCAGCAATGTTTCACCACGTGAAATTGTTACACGCCCAGCCTCTTCAGTTGACACTTTATGATAGTTTACTCTAAAAATCCATTACAATATTTACTCTGATGAAAGTCTGTAGTACTTTTACTAAGCAATAAATTAATTCATTAATGAATGTATTGCGTGTTATATAGAGTAGAACTAAGTTTTATTAAAGTGACACTATAAAAGTACTTATGCGTTAGACTTTTACTTAAAATACTTGAGAAATTGTTTTAGGATTTCTAGCAATATAATATATCAAATTTTAAATTTACATTTACATTCTTTAAACATTATGATAAAGTAGAAAAATGCATAGAATATTCCAAATAATAATAATATTATTATTAAAACAAGATCATTCAGTTTATTTCATTATTTTTTTTATAAATGAATTCGTCTATTTTTGTGTTTAAATAAATATTTTTCATTTAAATACGAAATGTTATAACTCACAAGAAGTACATTACATGTGATTTCTTTATTTTTTCTTTTCTTTGGAGAAAGAGGGGTAATTAACTACTCACTGAACATGTCGGAAAAAATTTCTGAGTTAAATAAATTTAAAAAAATATAAATAACATATTAACTAGCAGAAAAATGTCTCACTTTACTATTAATTTCGCGTATCTAATAAAATTTTCCCTAATGCTGAGAAAAATTTTGTAATTCTAAAGTGATTAATAATATATAAAAATAGTTTGGTATAAAACTAAAATTATAATAATTATTTCACTTTCATAAGTAGTGTGAATATGAAGTATTTTAAAGCTATGATTAAAATCTTAATTTATTTTTAGGCTGAACTGTTTTTCAAAATAGTTTATGTTAGTTAGTACTTTTCTCATTAAACATCAGGTTCTTTAAAATATTTCAATAGGAAGCGAAAATAAAGTATGATATTCTGAAAAATAATTATTATTAAGCCTTCGGTTGAGGAGGTTACCGTAGAATCAGAAGTGTGAAATAGAATCAATACATTTTCTCCTCAAAACATTTTGAAACAATTATACCATTGATTCTACTATTGCTTTTCTCGGTAATACAGGGTGTCTCTAAAAGAGTGAGAATTGCTTTAATTCTTTACCTGTTAAAGATAAGTGATCAATGCAACTTGCAAACATGTTTAAAATAAGGTAAAAATAATACTGACATTCATTAAAAAAAAAGTTATATTTTAACATTTTTATACGATCCCTTCTAACAAATTTGGTGAATAACAAAAATTTTATTTAGAAAATTATATTATATTTTGTTACTCTTTTAGAAATGTATCGTGTACTTTGCATAATTCGCAGGAATAGACCGTAGAAGGGATGTCTGAGAAGGTGAGCAAGTTGAAAACTTGTAAAAAAAATTCCAATAAAAGTTCTCTTTCCCTTTCTTGTCTTGTGTTGCCGTTGGTCTTTAGCAGTGTTATTCTTTGAGAATGTTTCTCGCCGCCAATTTTCGTTATACATGTATAATTCCGTTGCCATTTATAGTTTTTTAATGCGCCGATCTATTTGCTCAGGAAAACAAGCGGGTAATACCATTCGAAAACTTTTTCAGTGTGACCGTTTCAGTTCTTTTAGTAAATCACAATCTCGAGTGCATATCTACAAACAACAGAACTGGAATTTCCTTTTGATTGGTTGAGTGGAGAAGTCGATGGGGGTTCATGTACTGGGGAATGTTTTTATTATTTATGACTACCCAGTAATTAAAAACCCTTAACTCATCCCATTTTTCCAATACTGTGTATACTATTATTTTAGCATTGTTTATTATTTACTCTTAGTTTATGATTTGTAAATCTTAATAGAATGTTGTTTACACATATATTTAAGACCATTTAAACTTAACACTACCTGTATGTAAATATTTAATCAATGGTTTGCAAGCTGTTCTGTTTCGAAAGGTTACGAGCGCTAGTCCAGGAGGATTGGTTGACTCCCTAAGAATTATCATATTACATAACTTAATGTGTCGTTGAGTGAGTTAATTATACTACTCTCGGAGATCCCCGCTACTATTTTTATCCTCATCGGAAGAAGTGTGTTCGTATGCAGTGGAGGATTTTGAACATTGATACTCCCGCATAAAAATCACGTATATGTATCTATGCAATATATATATATATATATATATATATATATATATATATATATATTGTATATATTGTAGAAACACATTTTTTCTTTCATTATTAGATTAATTTTCTGATATAAAAAACTTATTATTCGTATTTTGTTATTATTAATAATCATTATAGTTTTAAATACAATATGTTGTATTTAATTGGCTATACCATCTATTTTATTCAATAATTTTAAATTCATTATTATAGTTTTATATTCATTATTATATTCATTAACATAGTGTTACTTCTTAAATTATTGAAAAATATTTTTGAAATTTATATTGATCACTTACCTTAACAGTTTTAGTTACCCTGTATTTAAGGAGCTTCAAAATTTGCTTCAGTTTAGATATTTAAATGAAATAGAAACACAGTTTCTAGCATAACTATGGCGGGAAAATGTAGAATTAGTCCACGAAAGTGGGTCCAAGAATAAAGGATTGACTTTGACTGTAAAAGTTGTTTTACTGCAAGGGAAGATGGGCAGCACGAAAGACAGCAGAGTCTTGTTACTTAAAATCCTTCGAAAAAATCGGTGTGCTGAAGACATTAAAAAAATAAAATAAAAACTTTCTGATAAACACACATGCTGTTATTGAGTGTGTGTTGAGGTTGACGGAAATCAAAGCAGTTACTGAATGGTCTTATACCTTTTCAATGCAACCACATTATTCATTTTTAACAATAAATAATTTTATGTTATTAAAATAATTATTACAACAGTATTAATTTAAAAATTTTAAGAACTCATGGAAGAGGAATCTAGCTATCTATGTAGCAAAAATATTTAGTATTAGTGTAGTAATAATGAGTACTAGACTGTGCTTAATGGACAAGTTCTTGCAGTTTGAGAAAACAGTTAAAATTTAAGAATGGTTAAGTATTTATCGTACTGAGAATTAAAGTACACATTTCTTTTTTAGTTCTACTGTTTATCATTTACCTAGAAGAAAAAATACAACAACAACATGACAATACAACAAGCAACATGATGAATTGTTTGAGTTAATTTCACCATGATTGGAAAAGAAAGTGGCGAAATTTCATGTACTTTTCCGAAGAAATGGAACTGCAAAAATCTCATTAGATACTGTGTAGGAAATATATTACAGATATTACACATGTAAGCTTCTACGAGGTGTATTCGGAAAGTAAGTTTCGTTTTGAAAAAGAAATTAGTAATTTTTTTTCTTTTTTTAAGGCAATTTCATTTTTACATGAAAGACCATACCGTAAACTATTTTTCGACATAGTTACCGTCAATGTTCTAACACTTGTCGTAGCGGGTTACCACCTTTTATATACCTTCTTCATAGGGAGTGACGATAACCACGACTCCACAGCATTCTTCATTTCATCGTCGGATTCAAAGAGCTTGCCGCCTAGCTCGTGCTTCATGTCCAGCAGCTAGTGGTAGTCGGAAGCACCAAGTCTAGGCTGCACGGGGATCAAACTCACCCGAACGAAACTGTCGAATCATCTTTTGAGTGCCGCCAGTAGTATGAGGCCGTCATGGAGCAACACAATTCCTTTACTGAGCCTTCCTCTACGTTTGTTTTGAATTGCACGCCGTAGTTTTCTTCTCCGTAGTCGTGGTAGTGATGTGCCATTCGAATAATTTCCATAGTCGATTAATCGAATTCGAATGTGTCAATAATCGATTAATCGAATAGTGAATATTCGTGATTTCACTTTTCGAATAGTATTCGCGATTAATCACGATTTCACAATTCAAATTATATTAACGATTAATCGCTTCACTATTTGAATTGCATTTACGATTAATCGTGATTAATCGTTTCACCAGTGCTATTCGAATGCTATATGCTGAGCGATGGGATTTTAAAATTAAGTTAGTTCCAATGAATTGACGATTGAACTTTTTAGAAATTAATGGGTTTAAATGATCATGAGAGATCGGTTCCTCCGTTGACGGAAGGAGCTCTGATTAAAATCCCAGGACTCCTGCAGTAGATGATGCAGGATTTTATATCGGGAAGTGCGCGGAGGGGCTGCGAATCAAATTTTTAACTAAGTTTCAATTGCAAGCTAAATATTAATTTCCGCGCGCGCGTGTGTGTGTGTGTGCAGCCGCCTCAGCCCCCACCTCTGAATACGAGCCTGTGCTCCTGTCTAGGGAATGAAGTCACGAAAACTGTTCGAACAGCATTCGCGGTTTCACTACTGGAATAGTATTCTCGATTTCGAATGGTATTGGCAATTTTGAGGCTCATGTACTGTTCAAATGCTGTGTGCGGACAGATTTTTAAAGATAAGTTTATATCAAACAAATGAACTCACGACTGAACTTTTTTGAAAGATGGGTTTCGATGAGGTCTGATTAAAAATTGGGCTTCCGATTCAGAGTACAGAGACAAAAAAAAAAAAAAAAAAAAAAAAAAAAAAACCACTTTTGGGATATATTACAATAATGAGTTATTCCTTTTTCCTTTTCTTTAAGTTTGCAGATTCGGATTTTAATTTTTTTGTTAAAATAGAATACATACAAATATCGAATTGCAATGATCTTTGAGTCTGAATGGTTTCTGGGTACTTACTTTTCACGTGACTATCATCACTTATAGACACCTTTTACTGTTTAGTTTTAAATAGTATGCGTCTCATATACGCATGTTTCAGTTGCTGTTATTGGATCGCGGTGGGGTGTTACTTTCTCTCGCTCCCACATACTATCCGTAGTTGGGTTGTTAATTGCTTCTCTCTCTCTCCGTCATTATTCGTTGATCGTTTGTTCGAGAGATTGAATGTTGTGGGGGGGGAGATTCTTCTCACGTTATGTATATGTCCTATATGCACTACAAATTTAAAGTATTTCTATTATCTGCACAAACGGTGTTTCGAGAAATATAATTTAAATTTAAACACAGCTTCTTTAATTTAATGTTGAGTATTTCTATTCCCTTTTCTTTTTTTCCAGAATTATATTTGCTAGAATTAAAATATATATATATGTTGTGTGAATTCAAATAAGTTATCATGTTAAACAGGCATAACAGTTATAACGGAGCAGGTTTAATACCTTATCTTATAACGCACTCACCCAAAAAAGTCAACGAGATTAACGATCTCGAAAGTGCGGTCTCGAAAGTATCCGTGTTACCTATAATAACGAATACTTCTCTCAACTGGTCCTTTTCTGTGATGCTACTGGGATATAAAATCCTCAGATTTGTGGACACAGAAAAAAAATCTATAATAGCGGATACATGTAGGCCACTTTCTTTATACAAGTAGTAGGCTTTAGAATATTTCTGAACTTTGGAAGCACCGAAAGACTCTAATAATGGACACTTCTCGCTGTTTTTTGAGTGTGGTAGGTAGCCCAATGATTAAGACATTGGCCTGTAGATTATGAAGATTAGGGCTTGGCTCCAATACACCACTTAAGCCCACCCTGTACATGCTGTGTATGTGCGCCCTAAATCTGTGGTTCCGAAAGTCCCCTCGGCGTCGCCAGCAGTCCCTTTAGGGGTGCTAATATTCAGGATCCTCCTTCTGATGAGGACCCATATTGTGTGGGGCAACTCTAAAAAGGTCGGATGTACCCCTGAACGACACTCCGACCACGTGAGCTGTCCTCTCCTGGCAAAAACAAACAAAAAAAATACTGCCCATTTTTTGTTAGTAACCTTTTTAATGTAAAAAATACAGGATTTTACTAGCATCCAATTTGAAGACGCAGAGAAAACTTTTAATAGCGGACATTTATCTCAACCAGTCGTTTTATTTTATATAAATAGGGGTATTTAAAACCCTTCAATTTGAGGATACTGAAAACCTCTAATAACGGACACCTGTCTCAATCTGCCGTTTTCTTTTTTAGAAGTACTTTTTTAAAAACCCTTAAATTAAGGATACAATGAGAAACCTCTAATATTTCTTCACAACTGGTTTCGGTTGCTCTAGAAAAAAGGGCATGGGAGGGAAGAACCCCAATTTACAAATTTGTTCGTCAGGACATTTTACTTGTACAAACATTAAGATTTTTTGTGGTAATTTCCATTTCTATTTATTTATTTATTTGTTTTTATTTATTACTTTTTTTGAGGGGGGAGTAGTCATCTATTAAGTGGCCTCAAAATTCGGAAGCCGCCTATGGTCCCAACAATCATAAACGCGTTACTGTTCATTAGTTTTGTTCAACAATGGAAATTCTGAACCACGGATTTTTCTTTCTTTAAGCGAAAGTCTTTGATGTTAAAATGGGGAATTATTTCACCCTTAAACGGGACGGCCTCCCCTGTTTCACATCTGTGGTATTCATTCAGTTGTCAGTCTGAAAATTTAATACCCACTCAAAGAAAGATAAACAGACTTAGTGAACCTTGCTTAGTGGAGATATTTAGATGGATTAGATTCGGAGGTTGTCGGTAAAATGCGTTGGCACATGAATCTGAAACCATTTATTCAGTAATTCTTTTCGTATTTACTGAGAATGTTCAGTGTTCAAGCTGATTCGCTTTTGCACCAAAAAATTCATGTTTGTATGTTGATGTGCATAAAATTCAATTTTCAAGTAACCCCCCTTAAAAAATTCAATGGTGCAGTCAGCGCCATCACTGTTCATGTATAACATAATCCAACCGTCAACACCATTACGTTTCTCTGGTTTCATTATGTAGGTAGATATGTCATAATCCATGTTGACTTACTTAATGCAAATCCTTCTCACTCTCTTTTCACATACAGTCGATATTTTGATTAAATAAAAGGAAGAAATTTCATGATCATTCTTTTTTACATGAGAGGCATTTTTGTCCATGATTCTTAGTTCCAAAATCAGTTTACGCTACCGGAAAGTTACCAAACATGACAACCATAATTCTTATAATTGAAATTCGTAGCAGAGAGTTAAATTTGTTTTTAAATTTAAATAAAAATTTAAGTATATTTTAAAGTTTATTTTTCAATTAAGTGAAAAATATAACTCACGTCTGAGCATACTGTAACCATATCATTCCGCTTTATTTATATTATTTGAAAAGTGACACACAATTCATAGCCACAAAAAATCCGTGACTGATTTTATTGGCATCCTAATGCTAAAAATAGACAAAATAAAGTGACACACTTTCAGATTATAAGTACGCACTAAAGTGCTGGATATTAAAAGACTATCATAATCCATGCGTAGTCCCTATTTTTCTTCCTTATTCCATTAAGTTGGAAAGTGTATCATTATTCATGAGTGTGCCGTAGTTTTCTTCCTCGTTTCATAAAACACTTGCTTGGAATCGAAATCTATACCAAAACTGTCTACTAAAACTGTTTTACAGTCTTCTTCAAGCATATTCTAAATATACTTCACCTTTATAATAAGTACTGTTAGGAATGTGCATCATAATCCATGAGTATGCCGTGTTTGTCTTTCTTGTTCCATAAAACACTGCAGAATTGAAATCTATATTAAAATTGCCCACCAAAACTGTTTAACAACCTTCGTCAGACATAGTCTAACTATACTTCATCTTTATAAATACCGTAAAATGCAGAAAGAGCTCTCCCACACTAATAAACGCACCCCCCGTGCTTTTCTTGTGCATTTCATTTGCTCTTAAGCCCGACCAGTGGCATAGCGCTAGCGCTTTGAACTGGGAGACGGAAGGTGCCTGGTTCAAAACCAGGTCACGTCCGCCGACCTAACCGTTCGGAGTTTTCCGTGGTTTCCTCCGAAACTTCGCGTAAATACGGGTTAGGATCCCCTAGAAAGTCCCCCACGGAGGACATTCCCACCCCTCGGCCTAGAGCCCTCGCGTAGCTAATCGGCCGTAATCCCACAAACCATTTGCTCTTAAAATACCGAATAAACGCCCCTTAAGGTAGACTCATACTGGCCGTTCAGTGCCGCTCAGACTCCGCTCAGCTCCACCGTTCCTTTCCGTTTTGAAGCTTTGGTTGCCTGCGCGCGAGCTTGAGGACCCGCAGTAAATGCACCAATGAAATCACGCTATATGACAGCGAAGTGTGACGTCTGAACAATGCTCTCCGCTTTGCTTCGCTGAGTGATATCATCGCGGCATCTTAGCGGTACGGACCGGACAGTATTAACCTTTTACAGAGCGCCATGAGATCCATGCATATTTTAAATTAGTTTTTTGCATATTTTGTCTTCTAATACGTTAGTTAAAGGATATTAGTTTTTTTAAATGGTGAAAAAACATTTTTAATACAATTTTCACTGTGATTTCAATTGGAAGCATGGGTCATTTCTGATTATAATTTACATTGGTTTCAAGCATCACCATGGACAGTGATTATGTCACTGAAAACGGTCTCTTTACTAAGGAGGCAGCCAATAGGTGGACCAGCGTTGCCTCTTATGAAGGGTCGGACGAAATGACACCCAAGTCCGTGCCGGGAATCGAACCCGGACCCGTGATGAGGTAGAGTGGCATAACCACTACACAACCCGGGCGGCTCTTTATAAATAGTGTTTGGAAAGTGTATATCATGATCCTTGACTGTACCTTATTTGTTTTCCCTATTCCTTAAAACACTTCTTTGGAACTCAAATCTATATTAAAATAGCCTATGAAAAAACTGTTTTACAATCTTTTCGAACGAATGGTATTAATGGTTAATCGCGATTTCACAATTCGAGCATTGAAACGATTAATCGCGATTTCACAATTCGAATTGTATTCGCTATTAATCGTTTCACTATTCGAATTGTATTTACGATTAATCGCGATTAACCGTTTCAAAAATTCGAATTGTATTTGCGATTAATCGTTTAACCATTCGAATTGTATTCACGATTAATACCGATTAATCGTTTTCGCAATTCGAACTGTATTCGTGATTAATCGTTTCATTATTCGAATTGTATTCACGATTAATCGCGATTAATCGTTTCACCAATGCTATTCGAAGGCTATGTGCTGAGTGTTCGAATGAATTTTTCGAAATCGATTGATTCGAATGGATTTAATAATTGATTAATTCAAATAGTTTCATTCATTCCTGCCCATCACAAAGTCGTGGTTATTGTCATTGGTGGGAAGTTTCTATGAAGAAGGTGTAGAAAAGCTGGTAATCCGTAACGACAAGTGCTTGAACATTGGCGGAAACTATGTAGAAAAATAGTTTAAGGCATGCTCTTTCATGTAAAAGTAAAATTGGCTTGAAAAAAATTGTTTTATTAGTTTTTTTTCAAAACGGAACTTACTTACCGAATATGCCTCGTATTTTGATCTGATATCTATTTGATATTTTATTCAATAGTTAGTACGTTTTCGAAAGTCATATTTCATTTTTAAGAGAAAGCCCACCCCGTACCTGAGTGAGCATCTCTCTCTCAAGATAATATTCTCTCCAATAATGTTCTTTCAAGAGTTCTTTGTGGTAGATTTAAAAGTGCTTCATATCATATGCAGGGAAAAAAGGAAAAGATAAAATGCTAATATTATATTTATCAATGCAAATATCTTCAACGCAGTTCTCAGAGAGATACCTTTAAAAAGAAATCTATAGTAAGGTCTCTTAAAATGTTTTGTAATTAGTTTTTGTTTTAATGTTTACATAATCATACTGCAATCTTTCAATGGATGTTTGACTTCAGCAAGAAAAAGAAATAATTGTTCGGATTTAAATATGGGTTTTGAGGATACTGGTAAAGATTTTCAAATTGAAATTCTTTAGATATTACAAAAACAACATTTGAATAACAATTAAATGAATAATAATAAATATTTTTGAATAATAAATCCAACCCTATTATGATAATTCTCATGTAAAATGCGTAAGGAGTTGTTTTATACAGATTTAATCTCGTTTCTATAATTTTAATTTTTGATCTCCTGTCCTGACGCTTAGAATCTTCACGTGATCAAGAGTAATATTTTCTAATATCAATGCCTCCAATAATCGAAACAAATGAGAAAGGCTTTCTACTTTTTATATGCTCATACAAAATTGTATGTCCATTCTTTTATTGCAAAAGATGAAAAACAGTTCACCACAATTGACCTTGTTCAAAGTTTTATTTCATTTCTTTGTGATTAAAGGAAAAACATAACCATTGAACGGATTTCAAGTTCAAACGTTCTAGAACAAGTCGGCATATTATTCTTTTCAGCAAACAACTGCCCCCCCTCCAGCCCCTCGAAAAAAAAAACACCTGACAATCTATATTTTTTAAGTTTATTCCTTGAAGATTGTCAGTAAGCACTACTAAAAATCGCGTATTTAAGGCAATTGTATCGAAAATAAATGAAAAATAAATTCTAGCCGAGAACAAGCTTTTTCTTACCTTCGTGTTTATCTCTGACATCAATCAGTCTGAATGCTCAGAATTTTAAAGAACTTAAGGAATTTTTTCTATCACGTACGTGTGGGTATGTTCTGTGGGAAAACTACAAAATGTCCCGTTTTGACAAACGACCAAAATGTGAGCCGGATACAAATTTTTAGCATTTTAGAAAGGATAATGAAAGTAAACATGGAATATCGAAGTATTCTATAAAATGCGAGTCACGGAATTGTTACAAGATCTATACTTCATCTACAATAGAAGTTTATAAAATAATATACAATCGAACGCGATCGTGATTTCTTAGAAGTTCTTTCGTTAAATTCATCATTAGTTGAGCAAATTCGCACTTTCCCAACCTGCCGACCTCGAGAGGTAGTTCTACTCTTGCACTTTCTACAACAGCGTAAAATCTCAGAATGTATGCATGAAAAGTAAAAGGGTTTTCTTTACTAAAAGCTAAATGAAAGCATCATCACAACACAAAATTTCTGATTACCGGTCTCAGACTAAAGAGAGAATGACTCTCCATTTTTTTTCTCTCCAAAGCCACACACTGGAAAAAAAGTAAAAAAATAAAATTAAAATAAATAAACAAATAAATGCACAAATTTCCTTAATTGCCCTAAGAGTGTGCTACTTAAAGATAGAGATTACTGAACGCACCGGATAAAGTTCAAAATTTGAATAACCAAGTAGAAGTATTTCACATTTCCACTGACGTGAGTCACGAATTTTGGTGTCAGGTGCAACTTTTTATAGCACGCTGCTAGAAGTTTTACCACGGCTTATCAGGTTTTCACATCTTTGAATTAAATAAATGAGATAGCACACACAAATACTACGGAAATTTATGGAGTGAACTGCATCAGGAATATTTAGAGCTCTTTCTCTTGAGATCAAATTATTAGAAAGGTAATTATTTTAAGGGGAATGCCATTGAAACGCTGTCGTGAATCATGGTTAAAAACCGAAGTTTTATTACTGACTGGCCATTCAAACACTGTTTCTTCTATAAATGATGATAGTAACAACGGGAAGATTCCTTGCTATTAGGTCGTAACGAAAGTTTCCCGCCAACGCAGATATGATCTCAGCAAGCAGTTCGCGATGGCCTGCTTCCTCATATTTTTTCAAACAATTTTTGGCATTTGAAAGCTATGTTTTTGGTCTCACACCCCCATGTTTCTGGGCCGAAGGCTTTGAAAAACTACCAAAACGTTGGCAGAAAATCATAGATGTGGGTGGTGATTACTACCCGCATTAACTTTTTGTTGGCGGAAAACTTTCGTTACAACCTGATATTTAATCCTTTTCTCAAGTAACGCTCTGTGTAAATTAAATAAAACTTTCAAAGACAGATGGCTAATGCAAAAGGTCTATTTACGAATCGGAAACACTCTGAATATTTAAATTATGCTGTGAAACATTTCTCTATTAGATAGCAGTCACTGAGCGAAAACAGGAGGTTCAGTCACTTCCTGCAAAATTTTGTTCAGGCTGATCTTGTTGATCGACAACCAGTTGGAAAGCAGATTTTCAACAGATAACAAATCACAGGCAAAGCCTGATTCAGTTTTTTTTTAATCGAGGAAAGTTTACAGTCATTAAACATTTTGCAAAGAAGGTCTGTGAATGCCATATGTAACAGCTAGAAATTTATTTGAAACATTATAGGGAATCCAGAAGTAATTTTGACAATCATAATAGTTAAAAAATTTCTCTGAAGATTTGGTCGGAGTCCATAAATTTATTGACAAAGACAACATTGAATTCAATCAGATATTGTTTCATTTAGATATTGTTTCACACATAATTTTTCTAAAGTGTGTGTTGTGTACAGAGAGTCTTCCTGTAATTTGTTTGTCCCTGTGGAACAAAGCATTCAAGTATTTTTAAAAACTATTAGCCTTTGTATTTTTTAAAAATCCTGATAGTAGTTAAGCATGTTCTCTTCCGTTCGTGTAAAGAGACAACTGCCGAAATTCTAATTCTGTTCCCAGCGTTACTTTCTCGCAATAATTTTTAAATATCCAATAATATCGCACATCCTTCTTGCGTAAACTCCTTAATTTATTCAATTTATATTGCTTACATTTATTGCTATCTCTGTCCATGAAAAAGTTTATTGCTCAAGAAGATCAAGCCGACGGTCTAACGGTCTGGAGTTTTGGGCCGTTTTCTCCAAATGTAACATAAGCTTTAGAGTCTCTTAAGAAATCCTCCGTCCAAGGCATCTTCCAATTAGGCAGATAGCCCAGGCGTAACTTTGAATTAACCAAAACAAATCAACAAGATGTATGATATCTGGAAGAAGCCTCTTTTCAAATTGCCGTAGAGATTTCAATTTACCCTACTAATAGCATTCCAACGACGACTTTTGATGGTTACAAACATCCATATGGTTATAAGAAATTTTTCATAATTTTCGGCCAACAGGAAGATTGTTTTAACTAGATTTGTGTCATTATATTAGATTTATATCATATAACACTAATTATTTATATGAAATTTGAATTTTAATCGTTTATTACGTAAACATGATTTCAAATCTTGTTATATTACCAAATCTGAGTAAATTGAGTAGGGGAGAGTGAGGGGAGATGAAACACTTTGGAAAATTTGCTTCGTGCACAAAATTCTATGAATGCAAATTGTACGAGTTTAGTGGTACCTGAAAGGCCATTCCTTACCCTTTCAGATAACTGTTCCAAAGGATAAGCGTAAATTCGCTGTTGAAAAATCAAGTTGAACGTGGTAGGTCATTTTGTTTTAACTCCCGTCATACCGAGGGGATTTTTAATTTATATTCTAATCATTTAGCAACATTTTTGTACTGAACTGAGCAAATTTAAATAGTTTCAGTAAATCTGATTAATCACCTCTTCTTTTTAAAATTTTATCTTTAAACATTTGTCAAATAAGGGAATAGGATGTTAGACGATAATCAACAAGTATTAAATTAGTCTCAA
This sequence comes from Cheiracanthium punctorium, assembly GCA_038373885.1. Taxonomy (NCBI): domain Eukaryota; kingdom Metazoa; phylum Arthropoda; class Arachnida; order Araneae; family Cheiracanthiidae; genus Cheiracanthium; species Cheiracanthium punctorium. The sequence goes on from JAWZYV010016983.1 coordinate 25,425, forward strand.
CACTGCCATAGACCGTAATAAATTGGAATTCATTTGAGTGCTTCTGTAGGAGAACTATAAAAGCTACCGACGCTACTTTCGATGGAGAAAGCATTACAGTGTAATACTTAATAACATATGTTAATTTTGTTTGATTTGAAATAATCTAGGCTTTAAAGAATGACTGCCCATACAGAATAATGAATTTAAATTATTTTGGTGTTCCCGTAAAAGACTTATGGGATGTCACATACAAAAATGTGACATCCTATTCCCTTATTTGACTACATACATTATTTTCAATTGGATACGTTATACAGAGGGTCTTATAAAAAGAATAACATATATTTTGATAGAAAACGTAAGCGAGGTGAATTGAAACAGACTGTTTCAAATCTCCCCAGTCTCCCGATTATTATGAAACTAAAAGCAAATCGCAAATGTATTTGCAATACCAATGCTATTATTTGAATCGTTAGTTAATGTTATTTCAAATCATAAAAAACATAACCGGAATGCAAATACATTATCAAAACACAGGTATTTTCAAAAAACATTAAAAATACGATTTTTTCGACGTAGGTGCTAGAACGACAAAACCGCAAACCTTCAGTCAAGAATGCAAATCGATAGTCCCGAGGGTGGGAAGGAGCAGCTAAATTACAATGTTGATATTTCGCTAACGGTTTTTAGTTCCGAGAAATTAGTACTGTTTTAAATGAGCTATGTTTCAACTCCCTTCGATTCATTTGCACCCAGAGAATACTCGATTTGCTACATAATGAAGAATATCTATCTTAAATTACTACAAATAAATAAATTGTATTGAGTGCTTTGAACTAATTTTTTAGCTACTTTAAATGATTGAATGTGGCTAGTATTTCAATAAAACCTATAAATTCATATATATACATGAAAGAAAAAAAATCTTATTTAGAAGTAACATCAGAAATGAAAGATCTAACTCATAAAACTACGGAAACCTCGTGAGTTACTCTTTTACATTTAAATTAATATTTTTTTCTCTGTAAATCTTAAAGTATTAGATTTTACTGATACTTCGTCTTTGATTTTTAAATAAAAGTATGCAACATTTCCCCTTCGTTTCTCTAAGCAATGATATAATAGCTTAACAACAGCCATTGGCTGTTTTTTTTTCCATTAACGAAATGAATATTAGTCGTAGCAGTTTTCGTTCCTTTTTTAGATTCGAAAGTGCTCTTCTCTTTATTGAGCGTTTCTGAATCTCTCGCAGAGTTAAATATTCAAAGTGAATACTGTTGCTGTTTAGACTTCATGATTTAGCTCATTAAACTGAGCAATTCTATTTTGAGCTATCATTTTGCTTATTTTTGATTAATTTAAGAGTTTTTAAGAGGATTAAAATATTTTAATTATTTTTTAAAAACGCTATTATAAAAATTTAAAAAATCTTTTATCAGACAGTATTATTAAAAATTTGTTTTATATCAATTTTTATATTTCTAAGTAGCGGTACTGAAAATTGTTTTTTTTTTTTTCCCTCCTTTGGGTTTTATTTTAAGCAGTATGATTTTTGATTCTTATAATATTCAGATAGAAAAGTTGTCGATTAACGAAATGCATGTGTTTTAAATGCACAGGGATGGACGCGAGACGAGACAGAGATTTACAGCTTGTTTGCGAGACGAGACAAAGCTTTTAGGCTGTTTTGCGAGACGCCGATTTTCCGTCTCGCGTCCATCCCTATAAATGCATTTTAGACTGGAAACAAAAAGAAGACTCTATCAGTTTCGATTGTTCAAAGGAGTTTTTAATACTGCAATAGGATGGAAAATACGAGCTCTGCTTTCGGCAGGGCAAAACACGCCATCGAATTTCACTAGTGCAATAACACTTCAAGATAGTTACTTATTTTTATTAAAGGAACATTATGAAATAAACAACTTTCTTTTAAAAGCACTTCACTTTCTGTAAAATATACAAATATATTAAGTACTGATACACTAAAACCACCACCCAATTTGTGAGGTGCGATCGCCTCCCGTCCAAGTTACTAGCTGATCTTCCTCCAAACTTTTAGCATTCAGTATTAGCGCCCCACTAGGTAGCACATTACAGGATGTCCACTAGATTGGTCACAAGTTATATGGGATTTTGTTTATGTTATCTTTTGGGGCACCCCCTAAAAGTTGCCAATTGACTACAAAATAAGATTGGTAAAGTTTTAGCTCATTTGCATAATATTAACCCGTGCCGCATCGAGGTTAAATTCTTGAAAAATTACGATTTTTGCCGAAAATATCTCATTTTTCCTTCATTTAGTAAAAACCATTTGTCTTGCAAACCTGGTTCTTGTTTTATTTCACAGAGAATTTTGTTGCTTTGAACTCTTACTCTAAAAAAAAAAAAAAAAAACAATATCTAATGACATTTAGTGTTTTTTAGGTCAGTTTGTCAATCGTACCACCAAAATCTGCATTTTTGAAAAAAATAGTTAAAAAAGACAAACTAAGAATTTTAAATAATTTTGGACATTCTTGTATTATTTGCATTAAAAAACAAAAAATAAATTAAGAATTTTCATAACTTTAACTACAATTCGTTAAATATTTTTATTTCGTATTTATTTCTGTTCATTAAAAGAAAGATCTTGGTTTATATTTCAGTTGAAGCACACCTAAGAAAAACCGCACAAATTCTTTTTATTAAAAGGGTATTTTTGCTATGCGTTATCTTTATATACTTTTAGAATGAACCTGGGCGCCCATACGCAAGGGAGGGAGGGGCCATGGCCACCCCTAGCTCCCATATTCTCATTATGATTTATATACTGGTAGAACGTACAGGTGGTTCAGCACTAACATATAATTTCTTTCTGATACGGACCCTTGATGTTCAATAAGACTCCGTAGACTAGAGAGAATTTTGAAAACAATGAACTGAGCTCCTCAAAAGCAGATTCTGAAAAAATTCTGATTTAGAGGGTGCTGTTTTTCACTGGGATGGAATAATGCTCCCTCATATTTTGAATAAGAAAATGTAGAGAAAAAAGCGATTTTAATTAGCTGTGGCTATGAAGAATAGTTAATAGAATTCCCTCAGCTTGAAAATAGTATTAGAATAACTCGGGCAAAAGCTGTATTTTCAGCAGTTAAAGAATGGAAGGCAGCTGATAAATCCAGGCAATGTGTTCTGATACCATTGCAGTAAACACTGGCCACCTTAGAGGAACGTGCATTTTGCTGCAGCAATTACTGGATCGAAATTTTCTATACTTACCTTGTCGCCACGATATTTTAGAAATCATCCTAAAATATGATTTTGATTTCATAGTGGGCAAAACGACTGCACCTCATGCAGATATTAAAAAAAAAAATTGAGACTGGGTGGTCTAAGTTGGTCAAGACAAAGTAAAAAGCTGCTATTGAAGATGAAACTATTACATATAGAATACATAATTTGCAAGAAATTTCAAGTTTTTTTACAGAATGACGAATCAAGTTTTTTTTACAGCTGTTGAAATCTTACAGATTTGATCATATATGCTTTTTTCAAGACTATATATGATCCAAATCCTTAAAATTGGTGCTTCATGAAAATTCGAAAAATTCTATTTCATCTTTCCTCCTTTAGTTTTACTTTTTTTCTTTCTTTTTTGTGTACAAAATAAAGGTTTGAATTACTGAGCTGTTGATTTTTAAGAAATCAACAGCTCAGGGATAACTATAAAGAATTAATCCAACATTGTTTAATTTTTACAGAAGTCTCTCCTCAAAAGACATTTCTTTCAGATTACCTGGTGCTGTTCATCTTGCCAAGTGGATGTCTCAAAACACTTCTTTTCAGAGATCTGGTCTCATTAACAGATTCATAAAAAGGAGTTATTACAGACATTTGTTTACTTATAATTAATATTTATGTAAAGGCATGGTTCAACGCTCTCACTCCCACTTTAGCCCCCAGTCAAGACTTACAATTATTAAAATCACTTGTTCAATACCGAAAAACTGATAAAAAGTTTGCAAACAAAGCACTCTATAAAATTATAAACCATCTTTGGTATCTTAACTTGGAGCAAGTTGCATTTTCATTTTTTGATGACACTTTGGCAAAAAAAAAAGTAAAAATAAGCATGGCTGTAAAATTAATGCCATTTGAAAAAGAAAATGATGATGATGATGATAAGTTGTAAGAGCAACAATAAATTTCAACGAAGTGGATCATTTATTGGGCAAATAAGTTGATTTTTTTTTTCATCTCAAACAGTAATTTTTTTAAGAGACCTAATATTACTATACAATTTTTGAACACTGATCCCGATGTATGGTGTGAAAATCAGTATTATCTGAAAGGAAAAAAAAAATCGTGAAAGCTTTCAAAGTTGTTAATGACTCAGCTGAAAGGGGAGTAAAATTAATCCAAGATTTCAATTGAAGAATGAAAGCATTTTCTACTACAGGTTGTATCCGAATGTAAAAAAAAAAAAAAAAAAAAAAAAAAAAAAAAAAACTTTCCAGACTCTCCGAAAGCCACATTATCTAAGCCATTGTCACTTTAACGTAAAAATTGTAAATAATAACAATTTATTTCCTTTATAATGTGCTTCCTTTTTGATACATAACTTTAAAAATCAAATGTGTCTGAACATTAATCGTTTTCCATTTTATGCCTTATTTTCTGTTAAATCTTTTACTTAGTTTTCATTTTTTTTTATTACTTCAGAATTTTTTAAAATTCAAACCTTTATTTTGTACACAAAAAAGAAAGAAAAAAATTAAAACTAAAGGAGGAAAAATGAAATAGAATTTTTCGAATTTTCATGAAGCACCAATTTTAAGGATTTGGATCATATATAGTCTTGAAAAAAGCATATATGATCAAATCTGTAAGATTTTACAAAAATGTGATGCGTGGCTCATCAAGTCAAGGAGTTTCTTTTTTTTTAATCAAACGAGACCAACGTTATGTTTCTGGGTTAAGTTTCATCCATTTTATGATGGAAAAACCGCTTTCTTTGCGAAAAATCCCGTTTTTTAGAAAGCTTAAGCTCAATGCGGCAAGGGTTAATATTATGCAAATGAGCTGAAACTTTACCAATCTCATTTTCTAGCCTATTGGTAACTTTTTGGGGGCTGCCCCCCAGAATATTTGAAAATTGATTTCTTGTGACCACCCTAATGTCCACCCTTGTCAGGAGACAAAAGTAGTAGCATTAATAGCCTCGCAAGCACAGAAAAGTTGCCAAAATAGAATACTTTTTCTTAATTTTAGTAGCGAAATTAGTATAACATTCTCGATAGTTCAAAAATTAATTATTGAAATTATAACTTTAAAAAATGCTCCAAATGAATTAATTTTTCTATTTTCTTGCTCATTATGTTGTTCTCTCTAGCATGTTTGTCATACATCATACAGTGTTTGAATAAAAGAGATAACATAAATTTCCTAGCAACTTAAAGTATAAAATATAAACCAATAAAAGAATAAACAAAATTCAATTTTAAAAAGTCTTTTTATAATTATATTTTCTAGTTCTTTCACATACATAAAACTTTGAATGAATGCAAAAAGTGTATTATTATGACCAAATCTCTGTTTGATCTTCTATGATATCTATGACGTACCAGAGAGGCTTTCAGGAATCACTCTGATAGCGGATACAGCTTGGAAAAGAAAGAGATAAACAAAGAACAAATCTTGTATTTTCCCAATCAGCAAATTAGTTTCCTGAAGTAAAGGAAAAGTTGCCAAATCTTTGATAATAGTATGAAAAGGGTATTTTTTAATCAAAAATGTATCTCAAATTCATTAATCTATAATTTAGCAACCAAAGTCTCTTTTTAGCTGCCTGCTGACTTCCTGCTATTAAAGAGTAGTTAACCCGCTTGATATCAGTTGTAGCCGACACCTAACCACAAAAGCTTGCCAATCGAGGAAAAAAGAAACACACTGTTTAAATAAAATGAACACATTCAATGCACCGTTCATCTGCAAATAAAATCAAAGAACCAGCTAAGAGTATAATCTTTAACGACTTAAGGATATCACATAAAAAAATCTGTTTATTCAAAAACGCTAAACACGCAAGCCACTAAATAGCCTCTCACGCTAATGAGTTTATTACTTTTTGTGTTTTATTACGTATTGACATGAAACATCTTCTATTGTGGTCAGTGTATAATTTCGTATTTCAGAAAACTGTTATAGCTCAGGGGAGGGAAAGGGGAAGGCCCAACCAATCTTTATTAAGCTGTTATTCGTAGCAATCGTTTTAAAAATAACATACACTTTAATTTGTTGTTTAAGTTATTTACGTAATTCATATTTAATCGTATCAACTTCGTATATTTTCAAAGACAAAACTTATTTTGGCTTTATTAAAAAATTAAAAAACCTAGGGAATGCCACCAATGTGATTTCCTCAAAAAGTATGCACTGTATCAAAATAATAAAGACTTCTTCATGATTTTTTACATCTTTTAATATGAGATATGAACGCAGTTTTTAAGATAAAAACTCGTGAATTTTCAGTGCCTTTTACTTTTCTTGAAAAACCAAAAATTGGATTTTGAGAGTAGCGCTGTTATCGGAGGCTCCGTAAGTTCACATTCTTGCCAATCGAGTACGTCCATATAATTTTCAGCATCAAAGTTTATGTCTGGAATGACAACGGTTTTTTTTTTCTATTGACAATCTCTCAACATTAATGAGTATGGAAAGCTCTATTAAAGATTTCGGCTGCTATAAGTTTCCATGCCACATGCAATCTGTCGGAAGATGTGTCTAACTAGTTACCGAAGCAGTTTCTAAAGTTTGTGGACCAGAAAGGAGAGAGGGTTACATAAAATCAACTTCAGCCTCCCGAGGAATCATGGCTTCATTTGAAACCTAGTCACAATATAAAATTTACCAAGATTAAATATTTCTAATTCATTTCAGTGTATTTGACCCGATTCGATTCAAAATCTTTGGTTTCAGTTAATTTATTTTATCCTTTTTCTGATTTGCCTTCAATTCTGTCTCGTGGAATAGTAAAACGTGTCAACATGAAGAATGAGTAAATGCCTTTTTAATTTCCAGTCTAACACAAGTCATTTTGAAAAGGAATGAACATTTATACTTATTATTAGATATAATATAATTTTATTTAATTCTAGACATTGTACTATAAACGTTGTGAAGTTTTAGAAAGAAAAAAACCCCGAAAAATTGAAATATTGTTAATTTGTTCAAAATTTGGCTCTCTTGCAGCAGAAAAAGATATAATTTCAACCATTATGAAATTTAACTAGGGCATAACTAACACAGTACTCGAGCTGTTCTACTAGAAAATGTATTACTGTGGATAATTTATATATTTTTTTGTAACAACCATGTGTTTTACGATTTTTTGGAATTTCAACACCCTTGCGGCGGTAAAAAAAATTAATTAATTTAATATTTTGCAGATTTTGTTATTATCAATGGAAACTTTCCCGTGCTATTACGTTTCGATTACATAAAGTTCAATTTTTTCACTCCATTCTACTGTATACAGGGTGTATCAGTACAGCGTTTGCAAACCTTCAGGAGACATAGAGTACACCTAGACAATGGGAAATCACATAGCAATGCGCATTCGGAAACGTCGTCTTCATGTACCTATTAATAATCCCTTTGGAAGAAGTGTTGAAGCGTGCTTCTAATTTCTTAACCAAGTTTCATAAACAATGGGCTTTCCTCGGATTATTTCATCAATGTAATGAAAGAAAATATTCTGAATTAACAAATTTTATCAAGAGCAATCGGTGAAAGATGGATTAGTTTTTGAAAAACCATGGTCGGAAGGTTTACTATTACCTGAACATTTTTTCTCAAGTGATTATTAATAGGTACATGAAGACGGCGTTTCCGACCCCCTATTGCTATGTGATTCTGAATCGTCTTGGCGGACTCTATCTCTCCTGAAAGTTTGTAAACGCTGTACTGATAAACCCCGTATACTGTTTATGCATAAAAAAAGATTTTAAAAAATCACCCAGTCAAAACGCGCAAATGCAGCTGAATTTAGACTTAAGTAAGAAATTCAATTTAGCCAAACATTAGCTATATCTATCTATCTATCTATCTGTATATATATATATATGCCCAAGGCAAGAGTGATAGTCATAAAAGTAGGGTCTAGGTGTAATAAAGTTGCCGTGCGCTATGTAAGAAATTGCTTACAGCGCCACCTGGCAGCTAAATCTGGAGTTAGCGTTCTTATTTTTTAAAAAGTCCGAGGTACGAGAAAAAAGTCGATTACAAACTTGTTCAGCATCATCGAATTAGCAAGAAAAAATACTTTAATTTGTATATGATGCTCTGTATTTCGCACAATAATGTTACGGATGGAAGCCATAAAGCGCATTTTTTTCACATTCCTTTGTTCAAATTTTCTAAAGCTACACTAACCTGACATTAATTTTATTTATTCTTCTTGCTAAAACAGTTTTCCGTCAGCAGCAATACACATCGTAAGGCTGGTCTGCAACTTCCGCTGGAAGTTGTACGATACGGCTGGTGTCACATTGACAAAAATATTAGTAATATATTTTTACGCCTTGCATTTTACGGCTTCAGTTTTAACATTAATGTGATCAAGATGTCTTTTCATGATAAATGGGTGATGCTGAACAACTTTATAATTCCCTTTTTTCTCGAATCTCGTTCCGCTTTTGAGATAAGAACGCTAACTCCAAATTTAGCCACCAGGTAACACTGTAAGCGGTTTCCTTGCATAGCGCATGGCAACTTTACTATACCTAGACTCCACTTTCATGACTACAGCTTTTACCATCAGAAATCATCGGGGTGGCAACGTACTTCAGCACGGGCACACTGTATATATATACAATACATACATTTAGATTTATAAGTGTATATGCAGATATTACACGTGCCTGGTAATCAGAATTTAAAAGACACATTTACAAAAGCTTTACTCAATAAGTTTCAAGTTTATTATATTTGAGTATTTAATTGAATAAAAAAAAAATGGACTAACGTTTCTTTGGACTCTGGTACTATATGACTAGATTATCAGATTAATTAGTTTTCGCGCAGACATGCATGTCAGCAACCAGTCAGAATGTAAATGAAAGCTCCAGGATGTTTCGTGGTTGTGTATAAATACTCAGTGCCAGTCCTAGGTATTTTTCAAAGTGGTTCGACCAATGTGCTCCCCCCCCCTCTCACAGAACCGCAACTGGAGTGGGGAGAACGGGAATATGCCCAAGCCGAAGACTGCGACCGCAAAGCGGTTTGCGCCGTACAAACTCCCTCGCTGGGAAATTTAGTTTGCTCTCCAAATTATACAAATTCCCATAAAAGAGATTAAATCAGCCCAAGTTGCTCACACACAGGCTTTAAAGATACCATAATCAGAAAGTCAAAAAACATAAAAACATTAAAAATACTATGAACATTAAAGCACAAAAATGTTACATCATCCATATTTTTGTTCATTTTAAAGTTAAAGAAAAAAAAACACATTGGAACATTAAAAACACTATGAACATTAGAACACAAATATTATATCACCCTTATTTTTGCTCATTTTATATTTATTGAGCCCTTATTTTCATAACAAAGAGTCTCGTACTGTACACCATTACATGTGGGGAGAACGGGGCAGGTGCCCGGGCGTCGTATGAGGGAACGCCAAAATCAGTAATGGTTCTAAAGAAAAAAGCACCAAAATAAAACCCTAGTTGTGGCACTGCCTGCCCCCCCCCGTCCCCCTCTGCACATTACAAAAGTTTTCAGAGGGGTAAGTTTTTTTTTTTTTCAATGCAGTGTTTATTTTTGGCACAGAAAAATTCATATCACAGAAGCAATACAGTATTTACATGGTATTTATCTGGACGGATCGTAAGCAAATTTCGTATATAGAATATACACGAGGTGCGCTCAAGGAATATTTAAAAGAAAAAAAATAGTTCAGAAAATATCAGCTAGGTGCCGATCTGCATGGACAAACAACAAATTTAACAAATCAAATGGTTAATTAGAAATCTACAAACAAATTCACCATTTATTATACAGTTTTTGAGCATTTATTAACAAACCTGGGTCATTTTTTGAGCTGAATTCACAATGCAAAGCACCACCTAGTCTATGGATTTTTTGAACGAACGAAAAGTGTATTTTTGACGTTTAATTTCTCACTGTAGTTTATTTTATCCATTGGTAGATTTTAATGAAGCTTGTACCAAACTATAGCGTTTGACCGTAAAAGTAAGGTTTTTGTAGAATATTGAAAGTTTTAGTATGGCAAGATTTACATGCTTTTATACTCTTAATCTTTTACATAATACCATTTTGTGAAAAAATTTGTTACTTTATATGATTTGTCTTTTCTTATTGTATGCATATCGGACACTAACTATACATAAAATGAACATGCCTGGCATAAAGTAAATGCGCAAGGAGGCCGCGTAGATCCTGCATTTTGTATGATCCCTGTCTATGTACGTTTTATTTATATACATTTGTGATGAAAACTTGCACATTTTTCTGAAGACTTTAGTTAATACACTGTAATAACTAAAGCCTTCAGATTTTGCTTAAAACTGAAGTGTGTATAATAATTTGGCCGGTTTCCGCATGATGATTACTTTCACCGATGAAACAATTTTTCATGTGGAAAAGTAATATAAGTAAGATTTTCCCCTATTTATGTCGTTGATTTTAATACACGGATACGCTGTTTTTCTCATTAAAACATAAATAAAAATATATCACTAGCATATTTAAATTAATCAGATGAGTAAATAACAACTCGCGTAATACAGCTGAAAGCTAAAATAGTGCTAAAAGGATAGAAAACTGAA
>JAWZYV010016984.1:0-37720 GCA_038373885.1 Cheiracanthium punctorium
ACACTCCTTTGAAGTTGGGGAGGATCAAGATCCTGGTGTCCCTGTACCCCCCTTATCTCATATGCTGAAAAGTCCACAAATGGAATATTTCAGCTTATTTTTTTGGTGATGGAGGACGAACGATAACACGTTAATTAATAAATAGAATAAATGAGTGATACGCGAGAAATAGGTACTAGTGTATGACAACAAGTAACTAGATACTGATACCAAACGAGGAAAAAAAGAGACATTTGGTGGTCCAGTTTGTGAAAGCGTTACCTGAAGTAATCTTTTAAAATCTCTGAAACTCTCTATACATTTTGTCTAAATTTTATAAAGCTTGAATAATGCAAAATAATAACAGAAATATAAATAATAAGACTTTTTCCTTTTATTAGAATTTTAAAGTAATTCTGTAGAATAATTTTTAGTCAAAATTTTTAATTAATAAAAATATATAAACTGCTGATATTACAGATATAGAAATATCTACTATGAAACACTCGTCACTTTTTCATGTACTTTTTGGTTATCAGGGCGCGTCGAAAAGAATAAAACGCGTGTGACGTAATTTCTGTGCAAAGCCCATTACCACAAATATTAAGAAAATATTTACGCTGCTATTTTTAACCGTTTTTTTTTCTTTTTTAAGGTAAGTATAGTTTTTTTTTTTCCACTTAGATAGTTATTTCCCCATGAAACCATGTGATCCCTCGCGGTTATAGAGGAAGAAAAATCCATTACAATTTAGAATATAAACAGTTTCTGAAGCTATCTGAAATTAAGGAAATCAAAATAATGTCAAATGCACTAACGATTACGAATTTAAAACCCTCTTCGTCACCGAATTATGAAAAATCAGAGAAAAAAAATCTGTCTAGCATTTAATGCATCTGAAATACTATTATAAATCATGCAAAAATATTTTTTTCTAATGTCGATTAATATAATTTTTCTAATATTAATTTCTGCATTTTCGAAGCATTTTGTTATGCTAAAATTAATTTAAAAGGGTGCACATATTAGGTAAAGGTTGAGGAATAAGAAAAAAACTATACTTACCTTAAAAAGAAAAAAAAACGGTAAAAAAGCAGCGTAAATATTTTCTTAATTTTTCTCTTGAAACAATGAAGCGAAAACTGTAAAAAATGATCTAAATTGACTAGTACTGCAATCTAGGCACGATTTATGCATCTAGTTAAGAGCCTCATATACTTTCTACATGAATTAATGATATTGATATCACTGAAAGAAAAAAATACTAAATTCAGATTGTTTTTCTCTCTAAATATTGCTATTTGAAGTAGGAGCCTCATATGAGGATCAGGGTTGATGCTAAAATAGACACAGTCTGACTCTCGAGACAACAGTCTTGTCTCGCGCGAGATTTCTCACGAGAATTTCTCGTCTCGCATAAATTAACTACTACAGTGAAGCAACCGTTTTATTACGTTTCTCATTTATAACGACTTTTATGATTTATACGTCGCTTTCATGAAGACGCCGATTCATCCTAATCTTTTTAATACCAAAATGCTTCGCTTCGTCATACGGAAACGCCACGCCAATAATCGGTTTATAACGTCTGTTTTATATTCAATGCACTTTGTCCGCAGAAATTCTGCTGAATTGTCAGATTCGTATTAGAGAATATGCTTTAAAGTCATGGTGTTTGTAGAAAGTTTCAGTAGCCAGTCCAGATGTCAGGACGAAACACAAACGTAATTGTTTCTAGAAACTTGTCAAACAATCTTCAAAGCTCAGTTACAGATTTGCAAGCAGTAATTCTCTAGTAATAACTATTCATCACTCCGAGCAACTTCCTCTGCAATTTCTTTACAGTAAATAAAATATTCCGTTTGCTAAAGTATACAGAATACTTGAGTCGAACCCTTGTGTTAGGTTGAGCCTGTAGGTAATGTGCAGAAATTTGTATACAGCCCCAATGCAGATAAAAAAGCCTTTATTAAGAAAGCGCGATTCCAGAAAAATCTGCAGGTGTTAAAAACCGTTCATTAGTGACCACCTCAAGGTCGACTAAAAACATGCGGTATTCTCAAAAGAATTTAGCACAAAAGTTGCGTCAGGAGTTTAATAAAAGCAAGTCTCAAAAATATACGGAATTGAACAGAATAAGGGATAATGTTGGAAGGAATGGAATTCATGCACGTGCAAAAGTCATTGATATCATAGAAAAGTGTACTTCAGCTAAATGTCAGGACAGGAAATTTATTAATAATTTTAAGCGTTGCGCTCGGAAGAGTTAAAAGAAATCTTGGTGAAAGTCGAACATATAAATTTCATCTTTTGGCGTTCTTTGAAAAGAGTGGGAAAAACGAATGTTCGCTAGCTAGAAATCATTTTTGTGTATCGCGGGAGGCCTTGCAGTTTTACAATAGAGCCCCCAGACAGAAGCGGGAGCCATTGAATGCCTGCCTGACCTTTGTGGCCAGGACGTGCGGTCAATTTGCGGGAAGCTTTTGATGTTGGTCGGTGAGAATTCGTAGGCAAAGCTTCAGAAAAGGAAAACATATAATAAACATCAAGGGGAGAAAAAAAATTGAAAATAAAATTTAAGAAAAACATGGAGGTGTTGACGATAAGGCTGAAATCCAATGAGAAAGTGTGAGAATTGAGAAATAACCAATGGCAAGTTAGAGAGAGGTAAATTTCGGGCAAAAGAGTTAGTAACTGGTTGGTTTAGGAGAATTAGGAGCCACAGAGTGGCTAAACTAATTATTTACGAGTTTAGGGAAAAAATGGGGGACGAAGATTTGAGCAAAACTGGACTGCACAGCCAGAGAAGGCAATTTTCAGCAGATTTCAGTAGATTTTACACAGATTTCAGCAGATTTCCGTAGATTTTATTAGATTTTCAGAGAATTTTTTAGATTTTTCAGAGTGTATTAAGAATTTTCAAAAGTTTACATATGTGATCACCATTAGTGGATATTTATATAACTAAGTGTGTTTAGAAAATAAATCTAAAAATGATCATCACTGCTCTGCACCGGATTACAGGTAAACTTCCAATTGCCATCCTTTTCATATTGAGTGACTTATTTTTAATAATTAATAATATTGTTTATGATTGCTAAAGTAGTTAGAATGTGTTTTGATAAACAATAATAATTTAATTGTTCTAAATTAAGCCATTTTCGAGATCAGTTTAAATATTTTTGTAAATGTAAATAAGATTTTTATATTTAATAAATGTTTGTTATAGTTAATATTTTAAATCCATTTATTTCTTTCCTCAGAAAACACAACGCAATTATCACATTTTATTTTATACTTATTTAGAACAGTTTAAATAACTTTATGAGTTAAAATAAATTACCGATGGGTCTTTATAACAATGAATCCAATTATTTCATATCTTATTTCACGGCCAAACTAAGGTTTAAATTATTTCATCCATTTATTACATGTTTTAATATGTCACGCATCGTAACAATGGTGCCGTGACCAAACGGTTTAATAATTATACCGTTACCACACGGTTTTAACAATGTTATCAAAATTTATAAGAACTATCTATACTACTTTAGCAATAGCACTATGTAAAAATAAAATAAAATAAAAGTTAACATGCTTACACGCGTTTTCTTAAAACTTAAAATTAAAAAGATTAAAGACAGTATTGAAATAATACTAACAGAAAAAAAAAATAATAATAAAAGAAACAAAGATTACCAGTAAATTATATCGTTGACTATTAAAAACTGCAAGGTTGAGTCACCTTCAATTTTCTTGTCCAGTTACATTGCTATGCAAAGTGTTGGGAGACAAATTATTATGATACCTTATATGTATTTTTATCATATATTTACTTTATAAGAGAACTAGTTCAATATTATATATCTATTTTATTGAATGCTGAAACGAATTTATTTAGAGTGTTTACTGTACGTTAAGTTACAAAACTGAATAAGATTATTTCTTGTGTACTTGTGAGTATGCAGTTAAATCATGTTAGGAATGCATTTGCATGCATGCGTTTATAATTAGGATTGGCGGATAGGAAAAATATATATATATATTTATGTATATGTATTAATAATATTTTTCTTATTTCTTTATTTATGTTCAAAAAAATGTCAGATTTTATGGTCTATCAACAACTATCTTTTAAACATATAAACCTACCTCGTACTTTCTTTCGTTAATGTTACATTAATTATTTCATGAGTATTTTGTTAATATTTTATTCATATATCATATTTAGTTTACTTTAGTGCATTTTATTATTTTTGTGTGTATAGCATTTTAATCTAAAACCATTTTATAATTTTGCGTTGACATTTTAGAATTATTCCTTTATTGATAATGTGCTAAAATTGTATTCTATTGCATACATATGTGGTAATATTTAGTAGTCAGTGTAATAACATATTTATTTAATGGATGGATTTAATTAATGGAGGATTTAATTAATGATTTCAATTTTCACCCATTTACCTTTATCTCGATACTTTGTTTTGTTTTGTTTTGTTGATTAAGTTACTACCCTTGGTAATTAGTTTTTCTCTCAATATGGCACAACCTAATGCCGAAATTTCACAATCCACTTCCCTCATTTCTAAGTTAGCGGGATTTCAAGCTATTATCCCGCAGTTTGACAATTTGTCGGCGGTGACACCAAAATACTTTCTTGATAACTTTGATAAGATTACTACTCTCGCTCAATGTACGAATGAGGAAAAATTATTAATTCTTAAGAGTCGAATTCGGGGTGATGCACTTTCACACATTATTAATTCACCGGATTTCGCAGACGAGCACAATTATGACACATTTAAAACAAAATTTCTTGCATTTTTCGATAACAAACCTAGCTTAGCCACAAGGCAAAAACAATACTCAAATTGTAAAATGAATGAAGGAGAGAGTGCAAAAATCTATGCGACACGCGTAGCAACTGCTACACAAAATTTTTTCGGGGATATCGATTTGACTAACCAAGATACTAAGGCACTATTTGAGCATACAAAATTGTCCAAATTTCTAGAAGGATTATTGCCAAAGTATAAAAAAGACACACTTCTTAAAGATCCTCAAAATTTCTCGGATGCGGTTAAATTTGTAGAATTATTACAGGCCAATGAGGAATTTTTTCCCAGTGCCTCTTCATCTAATACTTATACCACAATTAATAATGTACAGAAAGAAATTTCCAATTCCGATTTGCGGGCGCTATTAGAACTACATGCTCAAAAGACTGATGAAACTGTAGCCGCTTTATCTCAAAAACTGGATGACTTTACTGTTACAGCCAGAAAAAACAGGCCTTCCAATAGTGATAGGTCATACAATAACAATTGGTCTGACAGATCCAGACAGAGAGAAAGATCTTTCCGTCATAACCAGGGGTCTTTCGTAAATAGACAGAATAGGCAGTCTCCTTTTAGAGGGAATTCTCAAAATAATAAAAACTACCCCTTCTGTGAAATTTGTTCCAAAAGAAACCACTTCACAAAGGATTGTTATTATGGAGACAGTAGGAATAGAAGTCGGGTATTCACCAGGCAAAATTTAGATACACCCTCTCACGAAAATCGCCCAAATAATAATGCATCTCCTCGCAAAGTACGTTTCCAGGACAGACGAGATACACATTATTTTCCCCGGAGTTCTTTAAACTAAAAAGGGGGATACATTCTCAGTCGAATGATTTATTGGCCCACGCATGTATTCCCCCCTCTACGGAACATTACACAGGGCCGCAGGCATCAAGGTTTCATGTTGTAAATACCCAGGTATATTCTAGCCGCGCTGACACCTTAAACTATTATTTGCCGGTCATTGACATCAAAATTGCGGGTTCTTCAGTGACAGCTTTGTTAGACACCGGAGCTTCTGTAAGCCTGTTAGAGAAATCTATTTTTGACAGAATTAAACACGACAGGTCAATCAAAGAAAATACGGTTGACGTTAATATTAACTCTATTTCGGGAGATTCTTTGCAGATAGTGGGTTCCTTTACAATGCCAATCACTATCGGTACGAAAAGGCTCAGACATAATCTTTTTATTACACAGAATGCACTCACAACACAGTACCAGGCAATTCTCGGGTATGATTTTTTAAAACAACACAATGTAAACATGGATTTTTTAAATGACACTCTAAAATTAGGAAATTTTACAATTAAAGTGCGAGATGCAAATTCTATCTCATCAAATAATACACATGTAGATTATGCAACATTAAAAACAAAGTGCATATTGCGCCCTTACGAGTCAAAATTAATTGATTTGAAATTAGACATCTCTGAACAGGAAGGGCAGGATATTCTTTTTACACCACTACAGGTAAACAAGCCAGTTGAATTAAATTCAGGTGTTTGTAAAATTCAAAAGAACAAAACCATTTCAGTATTACTTTCAAATTTATCTTCGCAACGATTACATCTTAATAAAGGGACTCGGTTAGGTTCCATTACATCTGACAAATCGGTTCGAGACATTGAACATATAAAACAACTTCGTCGAAGAGAACTAAAGACATCGGACTTCAATTTAGACCACGTAGATGCACAAATGAGAGATCAGTTGTTACCTCTACTGTTCGAATTTTCAGATATTTTTAGCAAACGATTATACACAATTGGCAAGACTAATGCTTTAACGCCAAATTTATCAGTAGACATTACACAATTACCATCTATTCGCCCTTATAATGTGCCACAGGCGTTAGAAAAAGAATTAAAACGTCAATTAGATGAGCTGGAATCAGCAAAACTTATTGAAAAATCAGAAAGTGCAATTAGTTTTCCTTCACTTCTCATAAAAAAGAAAAATCCTTCTAACGATCCTACCAAACAGAAATGGCGTTTAGTTGTGGATTATCGGAAATTAAACACTCATTTAAAGTACCCTAGATATAAATTGCCATTAATTAATCACGTATTAGAAAAATTGAGAGGATCAAAGTACTTTACTTCCTTAGATTTATCATCTTCATTTTGGCAAATTCCACTGAAACCGGAAGACAGGGACATGACCACATTTTCTAGCCATTTTGGTTCGTATCGTTTCACGTCCATGCCACAAGGCTTGGCAGCTAGCCCAGAAACATTTTGTCGGCTTTCCGATCAGCTTTTAGCTCCTATTTCTGAGTTAAATATTGCGAATTATATAGATGATTTTTGTATAGGTGCTAATGACATACAAGAAATGTTACATAAATTAAGAAAATTATTTGAAAGATTTCGAGAATTCGGACTGACACTTAATCCTGAAAAGTGTTCATTTTGCCTTCCCAAAATTGAGTTCTTAGGTCATACGTTAGATGATACCGGAATTCGCCCTAACGACTCCAATATAAAAAAAATCACGGATTTTCCACCTCCTACAACTGTTCGAAAAACGCGTAGATTTTTGGGCTTAGTGGGTTACTATAGAAGATTTATACGTAACTTTTCAGAACTTTCGGCCCCTTTAACAAATTTAACGCGAAAAAATCAGAAATTTCGGTGGACAACTGAGGCACAAGAATCATTTGAAATTTTAAAATCCAAATTATCTCAGCCTCCCATTCTTATTCACCCTAATTATGACAAAGAATTTATCCTATCAACTGACGCCAGCGATAAAACTTTAGGCGCGACCATAGGACAAAAAGATAGACATGGTATCATACATCCCATAGCTTTCTTTTCAAAAAAACTAAACCCGACGCAAGTTCGCTATACCATTATGGAGAAAGAATTAATGACTATTGTTGAGGCAATCAAAAGCTTCAAATACTATTTATACGGTCGCACCTTCACTATTAGATGCGATAATGCTGCACTAACAAAACTTTCAAAATTGGAATCCCCAGGAAATAGGATTACACGTTGGCTCACATTCCTTAATGAATATAATTATAATTTCGAGCTTATTAAATCAGAAGAGAACCACGTTGCGGATATTCTTTCTAGAGACTTTTATGTCAATTCTATTCAAATAGATATGCCTACCACAGATGATATCAAATTAGCTCAGCTCGCCGATGAAAAATTAAAATCCATAATAGACGAGTTAAAAAGCGAACACCCTTTACCAACCAAATTAAAAGATTATGCACTTCACAATGATTTATTAATACATACAGGTTACGTACCGAGAGGCGGCAAATCCCAAAAGGTCACACAAATAGTCATTCCCGATAAATACAAACCACACATATTGGCAGCAAAACACCTTCCTCATTTTGGTCATTTAAAAACATATGATGCAATTAGGGAAAAATATTTTTGGGAACATTTATATTCAGACACCAAACACTATGTAGAAACTTGCAAACAATGCGTTTCCTTCAAATCTCCGAATCGATTACCGCCCGTACCACTTCAGAGACATTACATACCATCTCGACCAATGGAATACGTCTCTTGCGATTTTATTGGCAGATTACCGGAAACATCAAACGGAAATAAGTACATAATGGCGATTATTTGTCACTTCACTAAATTCATTAAATTATACGCTATACCGGATCAATCTGCGCTTACAACAGCAGAAAAATTTCTCGATTTCGCTTGTACTTTTGGCTTCCCAGAATACTTTTTGACAGATAGAGGTACTAATTTCACGAGCGAATTATTTTCACATTTGTGTAATCGTATGGGTGTAACTAAATTACAAACTACAGCGATGAATCCAAGGTGTAACGGAAAATCGGAACGTATCAACTCAAATATTAAAAAATCGTTATCCATATTCGCAGAAGGTACCTCGGACTGGGATGAGTACATACAATTTTATGCACTCTTATATAACTCCAGTATGCACTCCGTGATCAACGACAAACCAGCATATCTACACCTCAGTTACGATCCAATGTTACCGAACGATGTTTTACAAAGTCCAACGCCTACACAGCATACATCGTATGAGGATTTTGTCGAGAAAAAGACAAGGCAATTACAATATGCATTCGAAAAGGTGAAAGAAAATTTGATAAAGGCAGCAGAAAGTCAGGAACAGTATCAGGCAAAAACAGCGAAATACCGCGATTTTTACGATGGGCAGCTAGTCTATTTATATGCACCCGAAAGCGACAGACATTCTTCACTCCCTAAGCGGAGAAATTACACTGGTCCTTTCCGAATTCAAAAGCGCCAGAATAAGGTACTGTATACGATTGTTGACGCAGTCAATCCGAAAATAAAACCGCAAACTGTTCATTCACAACGTCTGGTACCTTATGTGGAGAGAAAGAAAGAACTGGATTATTTACAGTTCTTAGTTAAAAATGATTTGGAATTGAATAGAGAGGTCCAGTCGCTACAGGAAAATAAAAAGCCGAATGCTGTATTCGATGAATGGACAGCAGAGGATGCATTATTGCATACTATATCTCACCCCCAAACACCACAATGCCCTACGGCAGAGACAGAAGCTAGCTCGCCTCCTCGTTCCCTCCACTCCGATGACACGGAGTTATATCAAATAGATGCTTCTCAAAATTTATCGGACAATGCTTTGGCTACTAACTCGGCACAGTCACAAACGCATTCATACAATTTGAGGTCACGATCTCACCAAGGGGTATCGCATGAAAGAAATTTCGCGGATAAATTGTTTGACTGGTCTTTATCACTCACTGAATAATGTTTGATTTTTTTCCCTTGTAGTAACAGTTTGTTCATAATTTTTTTCTCTTGCAGTACATCCTTCAAAATTTGTAAAATAAATTAATTAATTAATGTGCCTTACAAGATAGATTCAATACGTCCAACATTACGTTCAATATATTTTCCTGCGATTTCTTTTTCTCTTCTTGTTATTTTTTTTTTTTCTTCTTTTCCCTATCCTCTTTTTCCTCGTGTAATAGTCATTGCATTCTAGGTACTTACTTTATTAATTTAATAAGTTTATTTTCGGTTTCTTTAATTTGTTATTGATAAGTTTTTCACTTAGAGGTTATTAGTGTTTTGTTGTTAGTTATAGACCTGGCCAGCTATAATGAGTTGTTTGAAACGCTAATATCTAAATAAGGTGATTACTTTTCAATTTTCTGTGAATTTTTTTTTCTTCTTTCATTTGCATATTTTTCATTTAGTCAATTTTTATTTAATATTATTGGAGTATAAGGAACAACTCAAATTAGTAATACATTAGGATAATTAAGCTTACTTAGATACAAGATTTCTTTTAGTATACTTACATGCCTTTGAATTTATATACATTCACTTCTTTTAGTTACTGCTGTTATTTTTTTCTTTTTACTCTATGAATTGAATTATTATTATTATCATTATTATATATAGCATAGCATTTTGATTCATATTGAATGAATTTCAAAATATTAAAGGTTCTAAGATTTTTTTTTCTCGAATTGGACATTAGCATTGGAGGTGTCATCGATGAGTTCAATTTTATTATGTGTTATGTCTCTTACATTAACATGAGCATGGTTAAGTGAGGTAAACAAAAGCAAGATTATGAATTTAATGCTAGTTTAAAAAAAAAAAAAAAAAAAAAAGAGATTTTAGCAATTTATTACTTAATATTAATAACATATGTCATTGTCACTCAGTGATGGTAATTGGAGTTTACTTGTTCCAGTTTTGTTCCTGTTGGTATGTGCAGTGGCAGCAAAGGCCAAACACGAGGGAGAATTATGTGAATTTAAAGAAGATAAATTTCATTGTAAAAATTATCCTCGGCATTCCCTCGCAAAGTTTACTCTGCCGGATAATGCATGTGCATTTAGATCCTGCCATAGCTGCATTACGGGGCAACAGTCGTTTATAATTTCGCCAAGTGGCGATCTTGTGGAGCCATCTCAGTTTCTCCTAAAGTGTAACAACATCATTTCGCTCACCTCTACAACTTACAAATGCACTTCGGTAGAAGGGGCGAGTTGTGAGCATACAGAAATTGACGGACCGGACGATTTTTGTGCAGTGCGAAATTGTACAGCAAATGCTCCTTGTCGGTGCCAGTTCACGCATCTATCCACGCAATTAGTAGCAATTACTACTGACAAGCTTATTTACAATCCCCAGATACTGACATTGAAAGTATGCCTGCTGGACAAAAACTGTCAGGAACGTTCTAAACTCCGTCGCAGGTTGTTGGAAGGAGAAGCAGCTGTGTTTCAGAACTCCGATTTGACGATGAATTTTACGGACCCAATTCTTCATTTGCCGGGACGCGGACGTGTTATTTTGCGAAACGAAGACTTTGAACAAATAATTCATGTCTCAGACGACAACTTGATAATAATTCCATTTGAAATGTTGTCGTACAAATCGACAATACACATTATTTACATTCACACCAATGGACATACCATTACAGGCAGTATTCATGTGGCAGGAAAATCTGTTTGTCAGCTACGATTTTATTTTTTTTGCACAGGGGTCTTTCGACATGTTCAATGCCTGCCTTTATTTTTACGATACATTATTTATTCAGCAGCTCTTTTTATAGCTATGTTTATTCTCTTATTTGTTAAACAAATATTAAAATCGGTGATCTTCATTTTCACAACGTTAGCATTTGTCGCCAATTTCTGCGGCAGAGCACTGAAACTTTTTGCACGTTGCTCACTACTCTTAGGCGCTTTTATAGGCAATGTTGGCAAAGATACTACCCAAGGAACATATGAATTCCTTGAAAGACAAGCAGCTCGAGGTGCTCCTCTTCTTCAAAATCAGATAGTATTAATTACTCTTCTTTGTTTAGTGCCACTTACGTTAGCGGAGTGTAATACCCAAGCAATTGTACAATCTGAATTACGTGCATGTGAGACTTTGCAGGACAGCACACGATCATGTGAAGTTTACACTACCGCGGAAATATCCTTACCGTCTATTTCATCAGAATCCTGCCTATGGTTCACAGATAAGGATAATAATCACCTCTTCTCACTGAAATTGAAATTAGAGGAGGTAACTTGCGATTTTCACACAGAACGAGAATATTTCACTTTCCCTGTCAAAGCACGGCACTTATCTCAGATTAGCTGCATTTTCAATGAATTTTGTGGACGTGGAATTCACTGTGTTCCGAAATCCATAGGGAAAGGTGGCCTACGGTTTGAAGCCGAGACTCCCGAAAGCCGGGAATATCCGGGAGTTTCCACGTGTACAGCGGGTGGACTCGGAGTAGGATGTGCCATTTTAACCAGAGCAGCATGCAACTTTCATCGCACATGGTATATCCCCGATTTGCTTCATAGCTACGAAGTCTCCAGAATTACAGGACACACTTGTAGGTATCATATCTCGGTGACTCACACCGAGAATAATACCTTAACGAGACTTTCTGTGACAGATCACACGTATACGGACACTGGTATAAAGATCTCCATTCTAGGGGCTTATGATCAGCCTCAATTGCATATCACCGACTCGCTGATTCAAAGGGTAGGAAAATCCTCTGAGGCCTATCTTTCCCCTGCAAGTGCACGAAACTTCCCAAAAGCGGGAGAGATTGGGGCGACACAATCGAACTCCTCCATTTCCACAGACTTCATCTTTGACCCCAATCTTTCCACCTGTGATTTTTTTGAAGACACCCTTAGATGTATTAATTCTCCTGATGCTCTAGAGAATCTCCGAGCTTCAAAGGACAGAGCGTTACCTCTAGAGCGGAACTTACATTTGTTTCACATAAAAAACGGACAATTAACATCTACAATGCTTTTTTCTGCAGCAGTTAGACTGCAACTGCATTTCACAAATTACAAAATCAAGCTGCAGACGATCACAGTCTGTCCATCCTTTAGTGATGGGCCGATTCAAATTACAGGCTGTTACCGTTGTGGACTTTTGGCACGAATGAACATTATTGCTAAATCCACGTGTGAACCAGGAATAGTGGACATTCATTTCCAGCAATTAACTGTGTATACCAAAGCTGTTCATTTAAATTTAGATTCGACTAACTTATTGATTAAATTTTTAGCAGATAAGCAATGTTATGATGAAAAAGTGTGCTTAAAGTCCAAAACGTTAATACAATGTAAACCTGTTCAATTTTGTTTGGATGAGCCTTCGGTAGACTTGCTAAATTTAAATTTAAATTACACAAAATCTGCTACGTCTACTACTCCATATTCATGGCCTGATTGGCTTAAGATGCCTACTTTAGCATCTCCTATATATTATTTAAAATTAATAGGGTCATCACTATTTATTGCCTGTCTGCTAATTACTCTCATCTCATCAGCAGTCACGTGTTGTTGTAGACCCAGATAACACTGTAATTTCATTTAACTTTGTTTATTATACGTACGAAGTAAAAATATCCGTTATCATGTAGTCAAAATCGAACGTTATGGTTCAATCTTTTTTTTTTTCTCTTTTCGCTTTTCTCTCCTTTCTGGATTTTTTTTTTTATCATTTTATTATAAGTTTTCAGTTTTTTATTATCATTACTATTATTATTTTTCTTTTTCTTCGTTGGTACACACTAATAGTGTGTTTTTGCAACATCCCTATCGGATAATTTTACTTTGTCTGTTTATTGTGAGTTCATTATTACATGTAAAGTGTTTATTTTAATTTTCCCTTTATATTATTATTATTATTATTATTATTATTTGTGTATTGTGCAGTATCACATATCTTTTCTATATTTGTGTCTCTTGTATTAGCTAAAGGTAATTAGCTATTCAATGGTAAGCGCTCAAATGGCAATTGGATTTAGTGGGACTTCAGTAATTTTTCTTTTTTTCTTTTTTTTCTTTTACGGGATTTTTGGTAGGATTGTTAGGTTGAGCCTGTAGGTAATGTGCAGAAATTTGTATACAGCCCCAATGCAGATAAAAAGCCTTTATTAAGAAAGTGCGATTCCAGAAAAATCTGCAGGTGTTAAAAACCGTTCATTAGTGATCACCTGAAGGTCGACAAAAAACATGCGGTATTCTCAAAAGAATTTAGCACAAAAGTTGCGTCAGGAGTTTAATAAAAGCAAGTCTCAAAAATATACGGAATTGAACAGAATAAGGGATAATGTTGGAAGGAATGGAATTCATGCACGTGCAAAAGTCATTGATATCATAGAAAAGTGTACTTCAGCTAAATGTCAGGACAGGAAATTTATTAATAATTTTAAGCGTTGCGCTCGGAAGAGTTAAAAGAAATCTTGGTGAAAGTCGAACATATAAATTTCATCTTTTGGCGTTCTTTGAAAAGAGTGGGAAAAACGAATGTTCGCTAGCTAGAAATCATTTTTGTGTATCGCGGGAGGCCTTGCAGTTTTACAATAGAGCCCCCAGACAGAAGCGGGAGCCATTGAATGCCTGCCTGACCTTTGTGGCCAGGACGTGCGGTCAATTTGCGGGAAGCTTTTGATGTTGGTCGGTGAGAATTCGTAGGCAAAGCTTCAGAAAAGGAAAACATATAATAAACATCAAGGGGAGAAAAAAAATTGAAAATAAAATTTAAGAAAAACATGGAGGTGTTGACGATAAGGCTGAAATCCAATGAGAAAGTGTGAGAATTGAGAAATAACCAATGGCAAGTTAGAGAGAGGTAAATTTCGGGCAAAAGAGTTAGTAACTGGTCGGTTTAGGAGAATTAGGAGCCACAGAGTGGCTAAACTAATTATTTACGAGTTTAGGGAAAAAATGGGGGACGAAGATTTGAGCAAAACTGGATTGCACAGCCAGAGAAGATAGATTTCCACAGATTTCAGCAGATTCCACAGATTTTTGCAGATGTTATTAGATTTGGAGATTTTCAGTAGATTTTCTCAGATTTTTTCAGATTTCTCAGAGTTTCTTAGAGTTTGAGATTTTTCATCGTTTGCAAAGGTTTTCTTAGTGTATTAATTTTTCGTCGTTTAAGAACTTTCAGAATTTTATGTGATCCTCATTAGTGGATATTTAAATAAGTGTGTTAAAAAATAAAACTAAAAGATGACCATCCCTTCTCTGCACCGGATTACAGGTAACTTCCAATTGCCATCCTTTCCATATTGAGTGACTTAATTTTAATAATTAATAATATTGTTTATGATTGCTAAAGTAGTTAGAAGGTGTTTTTGGTAAACAATAATAATTTAATTGTTCTAACTTAAGCCATTTTCGAGATCAGTTTAAATATTTTTGTAAATGTAAATAAGATTTTTATATTTAATAAATGTTTGTTATAGTTAATATTTTAAATCCATTTATTTCTTTCGTCAGAAAATACACAACGCAATGTCAAATTTTATTTAGAACAGTTTAAATAACTTTATGAGTTAAAATAAATTACTGATGGGTCTTTATAACAATGAATCCAATTATTTCATACCTTATTTCACGGCCAAACTAAGGTTTAAATTATTCATCCATTTATTACATGTTTTAATATGTCACGCATCGTAACACTTGACTGCTCCACAGCATGCAACAATACTGAATTCATAATTTTTTTTAAAAATACAGCTTGGCAAAACAACGGTGCCTATGGCATCAAAATTATGCAAAGCGATATTTCTTAATAGCTAGTGTTTGATAGAAAAACCAATTCGAAACTGAAACAGTGGGATGACCTACTCACGTATTTATACTTTTTGAGGAATTTTCTCAAATGTTCTGGCAAAATCTGTTCAGTAAATTATCTATCATTTTGCTTTCATCATTTGTGTAATACTAAGCGAGTAAGTAAACATTGCAGGTCTCTTTTTTTTTAAAAAAAGTCATGTCAGATGTTGCCAGTCTTGATGATTTTTTGGGCAAAATATTGATAAAATTGGTGCAAAAAATAAGCCCTCAAAACTTAACCCAGCCAAGCGATATCGGCAATATTTAACAAGCAGACCGTAATTCTGATGCTATCCTATGTGAATATTTAATGTTCCTATCTTGCGTTCTAGTTAACAGATGTACATCCAACACAATGCAAAACTTAATTTTAGTAACACTATTAACTTTTAATAGTGGTAATGTATGCTTCATGAAAGTTAATGCACCTGCTGCTTGTTTTTAAACTGTGTATTTTTTTTTTCATTTTTAAAAGGCATTTTTTTTTAATTTTTAAAAAGAGTCATCAGTTTTTGTTTTGAGTATATTTATTTATTTTTTAATTCACATAATAATTCAATAAAAAGTTATATTAACAATTCCATCATCTGAAATTCTGTAATTTCATGTTTATGATTCTGGTGTATGTAGTTTTGAGAGAGTGTACTGTGTTTTGCATTTTATGTTTGACTAAAAATACTTGGAAAGACACTGAAAACTGTCTGCTTTATAATGTCTGCATCTAAGGAAACAGAACTAAAGCGCAAGCATCATCTGCTACGGAGTAATAGATAATGAATTTAATCTTCATAAATATTATATAAACTACTTTCAGAAAACAAAAATGTGTATTTAGCATTTTTAAAACATTTATTTTAGAATATTTCAGTCTGTTTAGATTGTTAAAAAGGATATTATTTTTATACCATAAAGGCTACTATCAGGCTACTATTTTATACCCTGAAGGCTACTAAAGCAACTATTTCTGTGGCTGTGCTGTGGTAGGCACTCTAGTAACTCCCCCCCCCCCTCTACCTCTGCTATCGGACAACCCTTGAAAAGTGAAGCGTGGTCTCTTGTCTAGACAAAATCGTTATCCGAAATAGCCCTCTGCTAAAAAAAAAAAAAAAAAAAAAAAAAAAAAAGGTAAGGTAGTTTCTTTTGTTGAAACTACCGCTGGATATATTAATCTAACGTAGGATTACTTAACGTTTCGTTAGTTTTAAGGCGCCCGTTTAATAATGATGAATATAACAAACGCTTCCGTTTTCACGATGTATTTATTAACACGTTATATTATTGTTTATTAACACGTTATATTATTGTTTATTAATCCATATTATCGTAATAAATCTTCTGAAAATACCTATTACTAATGCTAATACAATCTATCTTTGTCGGCCCACTTTCAACTTAAATGCTCAATTTAAACAGCTTGGATATTTGCCACACATGGCGACATTCATTCTCTGGTGGTTCTTTAGCCATCTACGCATGCGCATAATCGATAATAATTTCCTGTTATGACTGACATTAAAACAGTTTCTCCAAGAGTGTAATTGCTTATGATGTCGTTCATTTATTACGATGAAAGTTGCATGGTGATTTTTTTACTAATTCCTCTTACAATGAACTTTTTTTGTGTGTATGCGGGGGGGGGATGCTTCGAATTTGCTATAATGAGAGTTAATTGAGCAGCAAAATCTTACAAACTTTAAATGTTCAAGAAAAATTATTACTATTATTATTTTCTTAACCCTTTGAGGCACAACCCTTTCCCAATGCTGAAAAAAGTGCAGCCGTTGCCATCGCTCGACTTAACTACCAGCAAGATGGCGGACGATCGAAACGTTCCTCGCGTGTATATCACAGATTTAGAGACCCTTTTTTGACGACAGCTGACTGTCCGCCATCTTGCTGGTAGTGAAGTCGAGCGATGGCAACGGCTGCCCTTTTTTCAGCATTGGGCAATCCATCCAGCTGTTCTCGCATTCTTCCATTTTTCAGCAGATGTCAGTGCTGTTAAAAATAATCGTGACCATTTTTTTACGGGAAATGACGTGCAAAATGGTAAAGGATTCTCGTAGAGCTATGTCACCCGCAACTCTTTTTATAGAAATCCAATCTATTCTTTGTGACTGGCAACAGTCAAAATGTCAGAGTTTGGTGTTTCCAGAGCGGGAAACACTGCGCGTTAAAGGGTTAAAGTAGAAAGATTACAAACTTCACTCTCAGAAAAATTCACCTTGATGCACTAATTTATCCCTCATGAATCAATGAATATTTTCTGCACGCTATGGAAACGTAATACTTCCGTGAATTCTTCTTCCCGAAATCTGAAGAAAAAAAAAAATCGTTGAATCTGAAGAAGTTTCTTAGATTGACAGGAGAAAAAATGAAACTGATATTCGTCAAATAACGGAAATATTCCGGCAGCACCACTGCCATAAAAATTTCCGTGAACTGAAGAAATAATTTTTGAGAGTGCGTCATTATCCACTGATTTATTCCTCATTTTTCAACGAATAATTTCCGTACTATTTAATAACGGTATATTTCCTTGAATTCTTTTCGAAAATCTGAAGAAGAGGAAACAACTTCGTTAAATCTGAAGAAGTTTCGCCAGTTGACAGGAGAAAAAAAAAAAAAAAAAAAAAAAAAAAAAACGGAGATATTCGGGCTCCACTGCTGCCAAATTTCCGTGAATTGGAGAAGTAATTTTTGAGTTAAGTTAAGGCGAGTATAAGCAAGAAATTACAAACTGACCAGGTAAGTAAAATTCATTCAAAAAATGGATTGTCATATTTTTATTGCATTAAATACTTTAAAACTTTTATCTTTCTAACAATATATTACACTTGTTTATCTGAAAAAACATAAATATTAGAAATTTTATATTTCCCCAATGCACTTCATAGTTTATATGTACACCCTCCATAAAAATTATTCGAGTAAGAGATAAATTTTCCATTTTAAATAATTGAATTTTTGAAAAACACACAATTGGCAGAAATATGGAAAGCCATATTTATACATAGCCTAATTCATATTCTATGATAAATAACTTTTAATATACGAAACCAACGTAGGAAATTTATCTCTTACTCGAATACTTTTATTTGGACGGTGTACATGTGAAATCTTTAAAGCGGGTTTTCTCAAAACGTGGATTTTACAGGTTCGCGTTCCTTTTACTCAATATCTATTAAACTTATGAACCCAGTTTTTTTAATGACAGACATATCGTATTATGTTACATACTTTAACATGACGGTTTGTTAATATATTGAGAATTATTCATTTTAGACAGCAAGATTTTATCAAAAATAGAAATTTAAAAGTGATTTTCTTAAAAAAAAATTATAATCTTTTTTATTTTTATTTAGAAAAAAATTACGTGTTAAAGCATGTAAAATATGTTATTCTAACTGCCGTTAAAATTCTGTAATCTTTTACCATATCTGAGAAAAGGTACTTAAAGTTTATAAACTTAACATGGCGGACATTTATGAATTTAAAGGCTTAGCCGGTCCCCTTTTAAGTCCCTTGTAACAATCTATAAGTAAACGCGTAGAAGATGGACGATTTCACTTAAATCAATTGCTCTACATTCTATAATACCAAACCTTGTTACAAATTCTCCATCCTTGCATTTCTGTCAACTAACAGATTAATGGCGCCTGAGACGTGTTGCAAATTATTATAATACAGGCCCTGATGGATGGAAAGATCAGCCAACAGCGGCTCGGGAATATCTAACGTAACTGGTTATTTGGTGCAGTTTGAGTGTATACATCACGCAGAATGGATAAACAATCATCTCTGTGCAATTCCCGTCCTTATTTCAGATAATTAGAGAATATGCACGCGGGTATACTCGCAGTCAGTCCCTGGAATATTTCGAATCACCACTGTTAAGAGTGGATTAAATTACATTTTGTATATGAGCACGAATAACATCGCATGATATGATTACAGATTGCCGCGTATTTCCATGTTTTAAGCGGACATTTTTTGGAAGTTTTTCTGAATCGAAATTAGACCATCGGACTGCAGCTGTACTTCGTTAACCACTTAAGATGAAATGCAGTTTTACCCGAAATATGCGCTTGGTACCAGCAAAACATAATTCTATATATTTTGCAAGGTTAGTTTATCGGATAACATGAAATTCCATTAACACGAAACAATTGCACAACGCCCCCATAGATTGAAGTTCCACTGTAATACGGATCAGCTTGTTTAGCAAAAAAAGATTCTACCAACTTTTCATGTGAAATCTGCAATGGTGTCTTTATTGACATTGAGGTTTTTATTATATTGCTATAGTTGGAAATAATTTGACTGACTGAGGTCATGCTTGTCGGAGTTCCTTGCGCAGTGCGCTTACCTCCAGTGTGTATATGAAAAATGGATGCTTTTGTTTTGGATGATGGTAAATAGTGCAGCACAAAAAAAGTAGTGCTGCGGTAAATTAGTGCAGAAAGTCCAAAGTAGACTGCATCTTGAGTTGTAAGGATGGAGAAGACGAAAAGCGCAAAAAGGTACTTTCAATAATGTGGGCGACCGTTAAGAGGCATTTCCCAGAACATCGGATCTCTGCGCCGTCCATAATCGTAGTACCTCAGGAGATTCAAGACATACACAAAATGACAGACCAGCAGCTCAGTGAGTCTCGAGAGCATAAACAATATCGGTCAGCACAGTGTTAGGCGATGAACTTCAGGAGGAGAAAATCCATCCAGGAAAGACGACTCTGTAACCATCCGCCACAGGCCATTGAAATCGCACGCGAAATCAGAAGTGATCATATAATTATGTCTGAGGTTCCACATCGATCCACCATCACAAGCTTCCATGTCAGTACGAAATAGACATGGCAACCGCATATTGATGGGGGTGCCAGTACCCCCTTCAATATGCCCCAATCAAACTCGATCAGGCAAATTCCCGCAGAGATCCTCTAAATGTGCGAATTGCTTAAGTTGTTTTGAATTTCATCATTTACAGTAAAAATATAGTAGTAAATGCACTTTTTTATTCGAATAAAAAATTTTTTTCACTGCTAAAGTGAATGAAAGTATATTAAGAGCTCTTTGGTGATTTTTTTTCAAGTTATCATTGATCTGTAAATGAACTAAAACAAATATTTGACAAGAAGTAAACCATTAAAAAAGCCCTAGCTGTGTAATTTAGCAGAAATTTTCTTTTAAAAAATTTTATTTACTACGAAATTTTTATTTATTAGTGTAATCCTAAAATTTTAGTTCATTCATTTTATGAAATTGCATGAACATTGCATGATTCATTTTATGAAAAGCACGTTTTGATATGATTTGTATACATAAACCTTAAATTTATTTTATTTATTTTATCCATGAGGCACTTTTAAGAATTTAGAAAAATTTCCTTGAAGTTCCTTATTTAACTTTCATAACTTTGGAAATATACCTCAGATTCTTGTTGTCCGACATTAACATTTATCATAAAATTTTGTTTCCTTTTAATTACATCTAAAAATGTAATAAAAATTAAACAAAACAAAGAAGAAAGAAAAGAAAAAGGTGGAAGAAATAAACTAAATTAATTGTACTTTATAAATCAGAAAATTCTATAGCTATTTTTAAACTACTAAATATATGTAAAAAAATATTTTGGGGCACTTACATTCTAATGAGTATCCATGATCTAAAAATCTTGGAACATAAATAACCGAGCAGAAAAATTTATTAAGCAGAATACTTTTTAAAATTATATTTTGTCAAAACAGAGACGCACTAACCACTTCCAATCATTAGAGAGGAAAACAACAGAGCCTTCTACTGTATCAATGGATCACTGTGTGTTATTCAAAACATTTGTTTAACCAAAAAGCAGAATTTTGATAACAAAAAATCCTTAATATTATAATAAATTAACAAGAAATAGTTCGAAGAGGGAAACGAATTAAAAAAAAAAAAAGTAGTTTAAAAGTTACCGATAGATGACGCTGGTATACATAATATGATGCAAGCTCTCGATCCAAAAAAATCCAATCTTTTTTCCTTTATTCATGCAAACCACGTTTTTAAAAATTACTATTTTTCTTTTTAAATGAATTTTTTTTATGAATTTTTTATATTCTTGATGAGCCAAGCCAAACTTTAAAAATTCATCAAAAAGAACAAACATAAAGAAGTGCGGTTTTCATGAACACAGAGTTGCCTGATTTTATTGGATCAGAAATTTCCTTCGCATTACATAGGTCAGCACCATCTACAGGTAACTTTCTGTACTGTTGCTTTCTTTTTCCCTAAATAAAATAATAAATTGAAGAATTCCACCTTTTTCTTATCCTACGTGCGCAAAATGCAATTTTTCATTATTTGTTCTTCTTTTGATGAATTTTTAAATTTCGCACAAAACTTTTGACGAACCCTTTCTCATGATAACTAGCCGCCATCACTTACAATAAATGAAATTAGCTCTAATTAAAATAGATTGAGCTTTGAAAAGGGTTGACAATGATACTAACTATGATGAATCTCAATTCCGCTGCTTTACTGAATCGGCCACTGTGGTAATGAATGCAGTCCAAGGCCGCACCCACGGAGAGGATCCAGAGCTCCAGCAACCCCTCGAAACTTTTGTTAACCCTTTAACGCGCAGTGTTCCCGCTCTAGGAACACCAAACTCTGACGGTTTGACTGTTGCCAGTCACGAAGAATAGATTGGATTTTTATAAAAATAGTTGTGGGTGACATAGCTCCACGAGAATCCTTTACTTTTTAAAGCACGTCATTTCCCGTAAAAAAATTGTCACGATTTGCACTGACATCTGCTGAAAAAGAGAAGAATGCGAAAACAGCTGGATAGATTGCCCAATGCTGAAAAAAGGGCAGCCGTTGCCATCGATCGGCAAGATGGCCAGCTACTACTACTAGCAAGATGGCTACCAGCCATCTACCAGCAAGACCACCAGCAAGATGGTGGACGATAATCCACTACCAGCAAGATGGCGGACGATCGAAACGTTCATCGCGTGCCACAGATCTACAGACCCTTTTCTGACGCAGCTGGCTGTGCCGGCACAGCCAGCTGCCGTCAGAAAAGGGTCTCCAGATCTATAGCACGCGATGAACGTTTCGATCGTCCGGCACAGCCAGCTGCCGTCAGAAAAGGGTCTCTAGATCTGTAGCACGCGATGAACGTTTCGATCGTCCGCCATCTTGCTGGTAGTTAAGTCGAGCGATGGCAACGACTGTCCTTTTTGCAGCATTGGGAAAGGGTTGCGCCTCAAAGGGTTAACAAATGAATAGTCATGAAGTCTTTTTCTGAAAAATTCTGCCTTTTCGACCGTTTGGACTAACTAGAAACATTAAATTTTTATACTGTTTCTGTCAAACATAATTTTGCAAGACATGCGAAACCAGACGAGATAGTTCCTTGTCTCGTCTTGAAGTTATCCCTAACTATATTATATTACGTATTTGTTTAGTTATTTATTAACCGACTTCACAAAGGAAGAGATTATCTATTTGTCAGAATCTTTTTTTAATGTATGTTTAGCGATAATTCTCTAATACGTTGGCTGATTTCTATAATTGTTTTTTTATTCGAAAGGGGGTACTTTATTTATGGTTCCATGTTATTTTGTTTTTCTCTAATTATACTTTCATTCAGAAAATTGCGGGGGGGGGGGGGGAACCATGTTTTTAAAAGATTGTCTAAGAGGCTCCCAGTTAAGAGTGGTAGATGCAAGTCAGAAGTAGCCAAAGTTGGCTGCTTTAGGCGATTTATCGTCAAGCTTGGAGACAAAAAATAAAAGGGTTTAGTCTCACTCTCCGCGCAGCCAGCCCGCCAAATTGTCAAAAACCACTTTCCCCTTCATGCCCCCCTTATTTCTTCCCGATTCTACCATTCCTCTCAAAATGCTGTTTGGGCAACAAAAATCCTGTAGATGGTCCCTTAAGAAAGTCCACCCAGGGTCAAGTTTGGGGGTCACGCACGGCTATTGTTAAATCGAAGCCGTTTCACTGAAAAAAGAGATTTCCGTTGAATGTGTTTTCTTTCGGAAGAAAACTCTGATTTATGCGTTCTTTTCTTCGAGTACGGAGATCCAAATTTATTTCAAAATGAGATTTCGTTTACCACAAGTAGAGCATCGAAGTCAAATAAATATTATTTTATCAAACATTCATTAAACCTACATACATGCTTTCTGTCATCATTTACAAGGCAGTATATTTTTAAGCAAGTTATTGAAAAGATATATTTATCAAAGTCGATACATATATCGACTAAAATGCTAAATTAATGTATACGTTTAGTCGATACACGTATCTATTAAAGTAGGATTTAAACGTTAAAATAACGATAAGAGTTTTTTATGATTTTATACATGTTTATGAAGGTACATAATAGTATTTAACTGAACATTTTGGATTTGCCAATACATATTACACTAAATTTCATTTAAAAATAATTTTAATCGAAAAGTAAATAGGGTATAGATGAAATTAAGTTTTATTGTTATGTAATAAAACTTGTCTTAAATAGAAAGACATACTTTTGTTTAAGACTTTCTGTTAAGACTTCATTTTCCGTTGAATAAAAATTATATAGAAATGGACTAAGTGTTTGTTCACTGGACCAAGAAATATTTTCTTAAATAATAAGTTTATGCTTAGTTAAGGATTTACTTAAGGCAGGTTTTATTCTGTAACGGTCCTGACATGTGGGCGAGTGGATAGCACAGTGAATTTGGTAGATGCATGAAGCGTGAAGAACCAAGGTTCTTGTCTACCCGCGGGTGTCGATTTGACGGCCTACATTTTTGGGCGGTTTTCTCGAAATATAACGTGAATACGCGTTAGAACCCCTTAAAAGTGACCTCGCTCAAGGCATCCTCTCCAAGAACAGACACCCCTAGTGTTGATTTTCCTTACACACTATACAATATACTTACTATGCATTATTATTTCATCACATTTCAGAAAATTTTCGTTCATGTTTTTTCTTTTTTTTAGTTTTTAGTTACTGTATCTTGAAAAATGTTATTAACGGTGCCCATTATATTAAATATTTCGTTATGAGAGAATTTAAGACTTTTCTTGGGGGGGGGGGGGATCGAACTCTTTACAAATTTCAAAAACAAACTTAGTTTACTCACTTAGTTTAGTTAGCGATACTCAGAAGAATACACAATGTTACTATACAAGCTGTACTCTCGGACAAGCCAATAGGTAAATACTGAGTAAGTTTAACAAAACACTTTGAGAAGCACAGAAATTGCATGACAAATTATCCTGATTCATCTTTCATTTCAAAAGACCTTAAAAAAATATTGCATTTTAAAGATTTATGCTGAATGTTCTTTAGCTCTTACAGGTCTGGTTTTTATAATAATGGTAATACGTCTTATGAGTGGACATTCTCAATTTTTTTGTTGTTACTTGATTCTTTTAACCCTTTACAGTCCAACAGGGGCGTAGCCAGAAATTTTTCATGGGGGAGGGTTAAGACAACTACAACTCATAGATATGTATACGAGTGTATGATAATGTAGTGAAGAATATACATTTTGTATAGCAAAAAATTCCTCATGAAGGGTGGTTATGACCCCCACCCCTTTGGCTACGCCCCTGCTTCCAATGTTCCTAACTGGGAACATCGAATTAAAAATTTATTCAAAAATGAAATTTTATCAGTATTGACTTGAAAAACTTAGCAGATAAAGTTAAAAATTGACTTCATTTTTTAAAATAGAAGTTGCATTTCTATCATGACTGGGAAGTTGGAAAAAAGTCATGAAAATAGCCTTTTTCATAAATATTTACAGAGCTATCTTGATGCACCCTCCCCTTCTTCAAACTTAATTCATATCTTTACTGAAATTCAAAAATAAATCTTTTATTAAGTCTTAGTATTTCATTTATTATTTAAAATACCCATCAGTATATTCAGTTTTTGAAACCAATGTAAATTATAGTCAGAAATGATCCATGTTCCCAATTGGAAACACAGTAAAAATTATATAAAAAAGTCCCTCTCCCCCATTTAAATGACTAATAACCTTTCGCTAACGCATTAGAAAACACAATATGGGGGGGGGGACTAATTTAAAATGTGCCTGGATCTCAATGCGGTGTGTAAAAAGGTTAACAGCGGGTGATAAACTGTGTGCTTTCTTAGAAGAACTGCTTTAAATGACTTTCATTTGTGCCCCATCATCAAACTTTCATCATAATATAGTGAAAGAATGCTAATAAAAATTAAACATTCTGATTAAGAGCTATTATCTTAACAAAAAAGTCATGCTTTGACAAAGGAGAAGAGGGGGTGGGCTCATATACCCACTCCACCCCTAACGATTAGTAGAGTGAAATTTTGGATTATTTTACTATTTTCTTCTTATTGCATAATAACTGACAACCTAAGTTAAAAGCCACCCCCCCCCGCAAGTTTAAAAAAAAAATATTATCGGTGCTGTTGAACATTTATGCAACATGGGCGTCTGAACGTAATATTGCAGTGCAACATATCATAAATCCGATGGATTAAGACATGCAGTAATCAGTAAAAATATTAATTAATCTACATTACTAATACTCAAGTTTCAAGAAAATTTGTAAAGCAGCTTTACAAAGTTGGCAAGGAAGAGTTTAATTCAATTCGACTAATTACTAAAATGTACGGAAAAAAATAATAACATAACAGACAAATGTTGCATTTATAATTCATATATTTTTTCGGAAACTAAATTTTCATGCGGAGCTTCCAATCGCGGGCCTCTGGGCGTTTGCCCCTGCCTAAGGCTGGCCCTGGATATCCCTCATCATTATACGTTCTTTTCTTATTTTTGTTCTCATCAGGCATGTAGCCAAGCCAAAGGGTGACCACAGGGGCATGCCTTCGACCCCCTCCAGAAAAAAAATCCTTAATTTTTGTTAATTGGATATCAGTAATTAAGCCTTTTTATGAGATGTTCTACCTTTACCATCTTTTGCGCATTCCCCAAAGATTTTTTCTGTCTACATGCCTGATTTTCATAAGCGATCTGTAGAAAGTAAAAGTTAGAAAATACGGTAATACGTTGGGGTGGGGTTAAAAGTGGGGGCGAAAGGTGTGCGGAAAAAACGCCAACATGATTCATTTTTAGTAAATATTGGACACACAATTTCTTTCTTTTGTAACATACGTGAGGAAGGCATTAGAATGGATCTTATGCCCAAATTTCTCTTGTTTTGGAGTAAAGGCGTAAATTTTGGTGCAGTTACGTAGGTCTGGAGCGGAGGTAAACCTTCATAACTACTGTTATCCTAAGCATCAGTGGCGTAGCAAGACGAGGGGGGGCGGTCCGCCCCGGGTGTCACCCTCAAAAAGGTGACACCCGACGGCTTGTACAGCAAAAATTCCAAAAATATCGCATGTATGGGGCAAAAATGCTCATATGGGGGGTGACACCACTTATATCCGCTCCGGATGTCACCCAGTGTAGCTACGTCACAGCTAAGCATACAATACATATGACCTATAGGCGTAGCGTTGAGGGGGGCACATTTCCCCTCTGTGTCTCCCCCCCGAACAACTTAGTCAATTTAAAAAAAATAAACATGTTTGAAATTTTAAAGAAACTTCCCCTTTCTGCTTTAAAATTCGATATGTGCCCCCCTCAAATGTTTCCTGTGCACCTCCAAAATTTCAGTAGGTCTGGGAACAGTGATAATATTTCTTTAGAAAGCTATTGTTATCAGGATTTCCTAAGCATATTATACATATGAACTATCGCAATCGGGGAGGTAGTTAACCGTATTTTAGCCGTTCCACTTAAAAATACAAAAAGAAACTCCAGTCTGTGTCTTGACAAAATTTTTATTAAAAAGAAACTTTTCACTGCCAGATTAGCTTAATTTAAACAAGATTATTTTTTAAGCGTTTGGTTTAAACAATTTTTCTCATTTCCAATAGGTTGTGGTTTTAAATGCTTTCTAATTATTAGAGTTTCTTTAAATTATTTATTTATTTATAGTTTTTAATGCAATACAAAATATTTTATGGAAAAATGTTTTATTTGTTGAGCGAAAGTTAATAATATTTTCCCTTTTCAATAGGCGCAGTGTTCCCGCTCTGGGAACACCAAACTCTGACGTTTTGACTATTGCCAGTCACGAAGAATAGATTTGATTTCTATAAAAGTAGTTGCGGGTGATATAGCTCCACGAGAATCCTTTACTTTTTAGCTCGTCATTTCCCGTAAAAAAATTGTCACGATTATTTTTAGCAGCACTGACATCTGCTGAAAAATGGAAAAATCCGAGAACAGCCGGATAGATTGCCCAATGCTGAAAAAAGGGCAGCCGTTGCCATCGCTTGACTTAACTAACAGCAAGATGGCGGACGATCGAAACGTTCATCGCGTGCCACAGATCTAGAGACCCTTTTTTTGACGCAGCTGGCTGTGCGCAACGACTGCCCTTTTTTCAGCTTTGGGAAAGGGTTGCGCCTCAAAGGGTTAAATTTTTACGGGTTTCCTTGTGTTGAAAGAAAAATGATCCGATCAGAGATACTATATTAAAACTTTATAGATTTAAAGTATTAAAATCGTTTAAATATTTACAAAACGTGCTTTTAAAAACAGCGCAACTTGATACATCGAATAAAGCACTGTTAAATTGTAAAATGCGTTATAAAATATTAATAATTAAATAATTGATGAACATTGTCCGATGGCTAAAGCATGAAGTTCCAGCGTTCTGCCTTCCTACGCAGTTGTCGATCTGGAGTTTTGGGATGTTTTCCCCAGATGTAACGTAAATACTCGTTACGCCCCCTTAACACGTGCTCGCTCAAAACATTTTTCTCTTTGGAAGATAGCCCTAGTATGCTTTGCCTGAACAAATCAACAATATTAAATAATTGCGGGGATACTGTTTCTTTATTGTAGAAGAGGAAAAGAAATCACCCATCAACATCTTGTTTTCTTCAAGCACTTTTCAAAGTTTCTGCAATTCACTTTATTTATGAATTTAACTTTGAAATCACCAAAATAAAAAAAAAATATTTAAATAAAAAGTGTTAAGAAATGCACGTTTATTCCGGGTATTAGTTTGAATTCAAGCATTTATTTTAAATGCATAATTTATTTGATGAAACTTATCGTAATCAGAATTTTGTTTTAAAGTTTGTCTTTAGTTAAAGGAAGTCAAAATTTATAGTTTATTCCAAGGAAAATATATTCTTGGAAAAACTTTTCGCTATACGATATCTACAAAAACCTTTTAATTAATCTCTCTAAAAATGTAATTTCTGCTTACATTAATAATTCATATGTATTTGTATCAAATTGTCTACTTAGAGTATTTATTATTAAAGCGGACTACACTCGAGGTTTTTTCTTTTCTTTTTTTTTTGGGGGGGGGGGAGGAGGGGAGAGATTATTTGCTGATAAAAAAAAATTCTTATAGTATATTTCATTTTCTTTCTAGGTTTGGCAATATGAAACACATTTCGGGAGAGGGGCAAAAGTTTTGTAATGCCACAGCTAACTGCTGTTCATAAGTTAAATGAAGGGGGCATATCCATTTGATTAGACTAAATAAATATGATAATAAAAAATTTTGGCCCTATTAGCCCCCTTGCTGTACTTCCTGTGCGTCGTGTAATGTAAATGAATATCTATATAAGCATATAATTTAAATTGTATAATTACTATAGTAATTACTTAACTATAATGAGTATTTTTATTTTTGTTCGATTATTATAATTTCGTACTTTTAAAGTTACAGAAGAATTCATTAATTTTCTTTTCATAAGAATGAGTATGATTTAAAATTCCCTCAAAAAAGTTTCAGTTTATATCGAACACATAGCTTTTTCATAAGTATTGAGAAAAATCGCTTTGAATTCGAAGACATAAACAAGTGATTCTTCCATCTCATTCGGCTTTTGTATTTTGAAGACAGGAAGGCGCTGAAGCACAGAATTGATAAGAGAGCTCTGAGAGGGGGAGGAGGGACTATCGCTAAGTTGAATTCTGTAATCCCCGATCTCGTTACTGACCTTGATGAGGAGAAATAGTCGTAAATCTCTCTTCTCTTCCCCAACATTTCCCACCCCATTCTGGGGTTACCGCGGGTTCTGGGACGACACCAAATAAAAGATCCCAAAGCTGAATCCAACTTGACGATGTTTTCTACATTAGGAGAGATTTTGCCAGACCTTACTATTCTACTGAAGGAATTAATTAGAAAATCGGGGTGGGAGTACATGTTTTAAAACCTACAGAGTTGCTAGTAGCGGCGTTCGTATTAATATATTGAATGTCGTCACGGTTGGCCACTTAGGGCAATTTATAATTGGTGTCAAACAGGCCCGGGCTGACCAGGGTGTACGACTGTCTGCAGACGGGTGGGCCCCCATCCTCGGCGGGTCCCCCAAACAGAAAAAAAGAAAAAAAAAGTGCTATACTGATAGCACTTGAATGAAGTTTGACACTTGCCAAATTTTTCGCAGCTGCAATTGCGCCCCGGAAGGCCTCAAAACACTTCATTTTAAATGTAGTTCTCAAAATTTTTTTAGAGAGGGCTCCCGAATGAACAAGGGATTCATTAATATGAAGGACGCATATTAAATAATAGATCAATATTTTATTAATGCATTAATTATCAATCATAATTAATTAATAATGACACCATTCCTCCCCCATACCCCGAAAGTTAACACATCCTAATATTTATCGGTTACACAATAATCCGGGCCGCCCTTCTCTTGAGACGGGCGGGCCCCTACCCTCCCAGTCCGGGCGTGGTGTCAAAAGCTAAATTCCCCAAACGGAATCCAGCTTCGCAATATCTATTATATTTGGCAAGAAATTACCAAACCATACTATTTAACAGTGGGAATAATTTTTCGTTATTCCCATATTTGTCAGAAAGAATGCCGAGAGAATGAACAAGGAAATGACGACCCCTCGCAGTCTTGGATGGATTGCGTGGTTTCGCGCTACATGAATATTATCTGTTTTGAATTTTACCGTGGTGTTTGGCAATACTCATCAAAATTTTTGATTTATGAAATTGTTGTTGTTCGTCTGTTATATTCATGGTCGGTTAGTAATTAGTAAATCACGCATAATCAAATAATTAAACCGAATGAAATCCGCTTAATCTTATTTAACACTTTGAGGCGCAACCCTTTCCCAATGCTGAAAAAACGGCAGCGGTTGCCATCGCTAGACTTAACTACCAGCAAGATGGCGGACGATCGAAACGTTCCTGTACCGGGCACAGCCAGCTGCGTAAAAAAAAAAGGGTCTCTAGATCTATGGCACGCGAGGAACGTTTCGATTGTCCGCCATCTTGCTGGTAGTTAAGTCTAGCGATGGCAACGGCTGCCCTTTTTCCAGCATTGGGCAATCTATCCAGCTGTCTCGCATTCTTCCATTTTTCAGCAGATGTCAGTGCTGTTAAAAACAATGTGACCATTTTTTTACGGGAAATGACGTGCTAAAAAGTAAAGGATTCTCGTGGAGCTATGTCACTCGCAACATTTTCATAGCAATCAAATCTATTCTTCGTGACTGGCAACAGTCAAAACGTCAGAGTTGGGTGTTCCCAGAGCGAGAACACTGCGCGTTAAAGGGTTAATGAAGATTTTTTTAACTTGGTCTTGGTATAAATTTGACTTGGTATAAATGCGTCGTAAACAAAAATGTAAGTACTACCACAGATTATTTACATATTAAACATTTTTGAATTTTATTTGTGCTATATGATTAAAGTGACCAGACATCCTGATTTTGGCGGGACAGCCCTGATTTTTGCCTATATGTCCCCACAGAACCCTAAAATGCAGAGCCTTATTATCGCATGGGCAAATCGGTACTTTGCCCATAGCCCCCGGCTCGAAAGGGCCCCCAATATCAAATGTTGTTCTGGAATATTCTGTTTTATACCAAAATTTTATGAAAAATAAAACAACTTTAATAGATGGGGGCCCCCAAATTCATAAATGCCCGGGGCCCCTGTTGGTCATAATCAGGCTCTGCTAAAATGTCCCGATTTTCCATTCCTGTCCCGCCAAAGTCCTGCTTTATGAAAAATAAATAAATAAATAAATTTACATGAAAATGATTGTGTTATTTACAAAGTTTTTTGTTACTTGTATTTAACCCCGGGTTTTTTTTTTATTGATGAAAAGGTTTTATAATATGTATTAATAGATATGGATATAATGAATAGATTGTGATTCCATAGTAATTGTTAGTAAAGTAAATTAAGTTGTCCAGAAATTAAGAATTAAATTATTTAAAACCTAATTTTATGTAATAGGTCTATTTTATTTGTATATTCGCTAGATTTTTTCAACTCATTGTTACGATGCGTGGCATATTAAAACATGTAATAAATAGATGAAATAATTTAAACCTTAGTTTGGCCGTGAAATAAGATATGAAATAATTGGATTCATTGTTATAAAGACCCATCGGTAATTTATTTTAACTCATAAAGTTATTTAAACTATTCTAAATAAGTATAAAATAAAATTTGACATTGCGTTGTGTATTTTCTGACGAAAGAAATAAATGGATTTAAAATATTAACTATAACAAACATTTATTAAATATAAAAATCTTATTTACATTTACAAAAATATTTAAACTGATCTCGAAAATGGCTTAAGTTAGAACAATTAAATTATTATTGTTTAACAAAAACGCACTAAAGTAAACTAAATATGATATATGAATAAAATATTAACAAAATACTCATGAAATAATTAATGAAACATTAACGAAAGAAAGTACGAGGTAGGTTTATATGTTTAAAAGATAGTTGTTGATAGACCATAAAATCTGACATTTTTTTAAACATAAATAAAGAAATTAGAAAAATATTATTAATACATATACATAAATATATATATATATTTTTTTATCCGCCAATCCTAATTATAAACGCATGCATGCAAATGCATTCCTAACATGATTTAACTGCATACTCACAAGTACACAAGAAATAATCTTATTCAGATTTGTAACTTAACGTACAGTAAACACTCTAAATAAATTCGTTGCAGCATTCAATAAAATAGATATATAATATTGAACTAGTTCTCTTATAAAGTAAAATATATGATAAAAATACATATAAGGTATCATAATAATTTGTCTCCCAACACTTTGCATAGCAATGTAACTGGACAAGAAAATTGAAGGTGACTCAACCTTGCAGTTTTTAATAGTCAACGATATAATTTACTGGTAATCTTTGTTTCTTTTATTTTATTTATTTATTTATTTATTTATTTTCTTTGTTAGTATTATTTCAATACTGTCTTTAATCTTTTTAATTTTAAGTTTTAAGAAAACGCGTGTAAGCATGTTAACTTTTATTTTATTTTATTTTTACATAGTGCTATTGCTAAAGTAGTATAGATAGTTCTTATAAATTTTGATAACATTGTTAAAACCGTGTGGTAACGGTATAATTATTAAACCGTTTGGTCACGGCACCATTGTTACGGTGCGCGACCTATTAAAACATGTAATAAATGGTTGAAATAATTTAAACCTTAGTTTGGCCGTGAAATAAGATATGAAATAATTGGATTCATTGTTATAAAGACCCATCGGTAATTTATTTTAACTCATAAAGTTATTTAAACTATTCTAAATAAGTATAAAATAAAATTTGACATTGCGTTGTGTATTTTCTGACGAAAGAAATAAATGGATTTAAAATATTAACTATAACAAACATTTATTAAATATAAAAATCTTATTTACATTTACAAAAATATTTAAACTGATCTCGAAAATGGCTTAAGTTAGAACAATTAAATTATTATTGTTTAACAAAAACACATTCTAACTACTTTAGCAATCATAAACAATATTATTAATTATTAAAAATAAGTCAC
Organism: Cheiracanthium punctorium; assembly: GCA_038373885.1. Classification (NCBI taxonomy): domain Eukaryota; kingdom Metazoa; phylum Arthropoda; class Arachnida; order Araneae; family Cheiracanthiidae; genus Cheiracanthium; species Cheiracanthium punctorium. Next base: position 33,340 of record JAWZYV010016984.1, read on the forward strand.
TCAATATGAAAAGGATGGCAATTGGAAGTTACCTGTAATCCGGTGCAGAGCAGTGATGATCATTTTAGATTTATTTTCTAAACACACTTATTTATATAAATATCCACTATCACGTATGTAACACTCTGGAAAAATCTAATAAAATGTGTAAATCTGCAAAAATCTACTGAAATCTGTGGAAAATCTACTGAAATCTGCTGAAAGTTGCCTTCTCTGGCTGTGCAGTCCAGTTTTTGCTCAAATCTTCGTCCCCCATTTTCTTCCCTAAACTCGTAAATAATTAGTTTAGCCACTCTGTGGCTCCTAATTCTCCTAAACCGACCAGTTACTAACTCTTTTGCCCGAAATTTACCTCTCTCTAACTTGCCATTGGTCATTCCTCAAATCTCAAACTTTCTCATTGGATTTGTACAGCCTTATCGTCAACACCTCCATGTTTTTCTTAAATTTTATTTTTCAATTTTTCTCCCCTTGATATTTATTATATGTTTTCCTTTTCTGAAGCTTTGCCTACGAATTCTCACCGACCAACATCAAAAGCTTCCCGCAAATTGGCCGCTGACGTCTTGACCACAAAGGTCAGGCATTCAATGGCTCCCGCTTCTGTCGCGGTTGCTCTTTTTGTAAAACTGCAAGGCGTCCCGCGATACACAATAATGATTTCTAGCTAGCGGACATTCGTTTTTCCCACTCTTTTCAAAGAACGCCAAAAGATGAAATTTATATGTTCGACTTTCATCAAGATTTCTTTTAACTCTTCCGAGAGCAACGCTTAAAATTATTAATAAATTTCCTGTCCTGACATTTAGCTGAAGTACACTTTTCTATGATATCAATGACTTTTGCACGTGCATGAATTCCATTCCTTCCAACATTATCCCTTATTCTGTTCAATTCCGTATATTTTTGAGCCTTGCTTTTATTAAGCTCCTGACGCAACTTTTGTGCTAAATTCTTTTGAGAATACCGCATGTATTTAGTCAACCTTCAGGTGGTCACTAATGAACGGTTTTTTAACACCTGCAGATTTTCCTGGAATCGCACTTTCTTAATAAAGGCTTTTTATCTGCATTGGGGCTGTATACAAATTTCTGCACATTACCTACAGGCTCAACCTAACATCATTTTTCTCATAAAAGTATAAAATCAAATTATGTGTAGAAAAATAAAAACTTGGGGAGGGGAAAGGGGTTTCGGGATTGATTTTTACCCCTCCCGACTCTGTGGTTTAGAAGTGTCCTGATTTTCGGTTCAGAAAAAATGTTCACTTTATACATTATTGATTTTACACATGGGAATGTTACTATTTTATTTATTCATAAAAGTTTATTTATGTTTTTCTTAGATGTATACCTACAATAGAGTTTTAAAAACTCCAAACTTTGCTTTTTAAATGAAGCTTTTGCAAAAGCGAAAAAACAATACACGATAAGCATCATTATTTACAATTCATTTAAGTCCCATATTTTTTTTCCTTTTTAACTTTTTTTTCGGAAAGCTGATTTTTTTTTATAGGTAACGTTTGTGGAGTGAATTTCGTCTGAATATTCTAATGTATATAAGGAGTTGTATTTAAAAAACTCGTAAGTGCATTTGGATTTTCCAAATTTCCCTGAAACGAAAATCGAGCCGAAAAAAGAAGCAAGTAAAGCTAAATCTGTAGGTGTAGTAATCCTTTGAGTTTAAAAAAAAAATCGTATTTTTTACTTTTGATTCATAGCCTAGTGGTTCAATTAATTAATTACTCAGATGTATTTAAACAAGCAAATAAAAAAAATTAAATTTTCACTTTCTTATAAGTATATTTTTTTATTGTTTGCAGAGAATGAAAATAAGAGAATTCAGAGAATGAAAAATTATATTTTCACTTTCTTATAAGTATATTTTTTATTGTTTTCAGAGAATGAAAACAAGAGATGCTGAACGAACTGAAGGAACAACTGTCATATGATTTGCTTATACGAATCACAATTCTGGACTCCGCCATCCTAAAACAAACGTTCTTCTTCCTGTGGTAACTGTTGGGACGCTAATCGAGACGAACGAAGATTTATTTTGGCGCCAGAAAGTGACGTCACAGGACAATTTAATCATGTCATTCTCTTGATTTTCTAGTTTCCATTCATTTCACTTCGTCTTCATTTTTGTGGGCAAAATTAATTTCTTAGAACAAATTTTTACGATGATTACAGAAATAAATATTGCACTTTGTTCCTTATTTGTCGTGTTTATTTATTTTTTTAATTTTTAATTCTGTTGACGCCATTTTTCTCATCTTTACCCCCCCCGCCACTCGTAATTCGTTTAACGGTGAGATGTGTGCGTCATTCTGCGTAAATGTCACTTGTTAGGGGAAACAAATAAATTTGTCGTTCAATTTGCGCAACTATTTTTCTTATTCTCTTTTATTAAGAGTTGCCTCTTGCTCCGTACCAAGCATAAATAAATCTCGTGATTATGGAGAAGCTTTACACATTCTGAGTAACATGCTTCCGGTCTGAGCAATTTCTTGGAGAGCTTTAAATGACAGTAATACTCAGTTTCCCAACCGCGGTAGTGTAATTTTTTTAAATTTTCTTTTTCTAAATATAAATTATTCTGGTGGTTTCATAAATATATAAATACGTTGGCATCACCTATCGGGCAGTGAAGCAAAAACTGTAGCCGAGCCGCCATGTTACTTAGACCATTCATGTTAAAGACAATCAGTATCATACAATTATATAAAAATCTGGAGTGTCTCTACTCGACTTTCCGAACACTTACGATTAAGATCATTACCAAGCATTTAAATAAATTTTAATCGATGAATAATTCAAACATATATACCAAATTGAAACTCAATCGAATGCACCGTTTAAACGCTTGCGCACTTTCAAGAATTTCTCCCCATATGCCATTATGCCATAACATAAAAGAAAGTTTTGTCGTAGCTCTTTAGGAGAACTATAAGTCCTATACACACCAAAATCAATACCGGTCTTAGGATGGTGGTTTATAACATGTATACCGAATTTGAGCTCAATCGAATGTATCGTTTAAACGCTAGCGCACTTTCAAGAAATTCCCCACATAGGCCATAATGTAAAACAAATATTTGTCGTAGCCCTGTAGAAAAACTATTAAGTCCTATACACACCCAAATCAATACCGGTGTTGCGACGGTGGTTTATGACATATATATCCAATTTGAGCTCAATCGAATGCTCCGTTCAGGAGCTATCGTGTTCACTCACATACACACAAACACACACACACACACACACACACACACACACATACACACACACACACACACACACATACACACATACATACATACATCTCGTAAAAATAGCATAAATGGATTCAGAAGCCCTCAAAACGTGTGAAAACACCAAAATCTCGAAGTCGAATTTTTTCATGATTACAATACTTTCCTTACATGGTACATGTTCGGAAAGTAAAAATAGTGAAATTTGCAAAAGTGTTATTTCACTTTTAACGGCAAAAGAAACAGTATAATTACTCCATAAAACTGTCATTTTTCGCGGTTATTTAAAGTGACCAACTAAATGTTTTTAGTGTAAGAATGGACACCAAGCCACCTCATGAGATTTGGAGTAGGCATGAGGGGGTGAAAAGTGAAGCCACAACTATAACCGGTTTTTCCTCCGTCCGCTATGTTCTTCTATGGGGAGAAAAAGGAAGTACCCTACGTGTAGCCTTAGAGGGCGTGGCTCGGAGTTAAAGAGACGTTTGGAGCTCATACGGGGCCGTTTACATGGACGAAAATGCGGGGGTTAAATGCCGTGAACTTTCGCATGCTTTCTACCCCCGCTTCCCCTACGTAGGGAAAAAATAACGGGGTAGAAAGATTCCTAGCCCAGTGGAGGGGTAAATGCAGGGATGACCTACGCTTTCGCCATGATGCATTGCTTGTTTTTCCCCTATACTACTGCTTTAACTCGGGATTTTCCATTTTCCCAAGTAAGGGGCCTACCTATTTATCCAGCCACGCCCCCCAATGGCTACGCGAACAGTTACTTCATTTTCTCCCCCATAGGAGAACTAGCGGGTGCCTACTCCGGATTGACAATTCGTTCCTCCAAGTCTCACAGTTACTTCATTTCTTCTAATTGCTGTGCCCATTTCTTCCAATGCTGGAGGTGATACCTCCTCGTATTCTGCAGGTGGGTTACATGCTTTAGATTTTTGCCTTGAGCCTCGTCATAAATATTTATTTACATTTCCTTTCAAGCTAAACTTTCTAATTTATTTTTCTTCTTTTTTTCCATGAACGGTTCAGTAAAAAGTCGGAAATGTCCATGCGAGTTCTACAATGGAGATGAGACAGCTTTCCACACACGGATCAAAAAACTTAAGGAAGGGAATCGGTCCA